>JABFOV010003776.1:0-15419 GCA_022817685.1 Aradophagus sp. ZL-2020
CTCTCCTTACTTATACTCTTCGCCCATACCTCCCTTCTTGTCTCATTTATTCTGCCTATGTTTCTACACATATCATTCCGTTACTTTTCGTTGTGTTTTTACATCGTAGAGGCGATCTTACGAGATTGAGAGGTTTTTCGGAAATAAAAGATTTTAAAAAAACAAATTAATATAATATAAATTTTTTATACAAAAAAAAAAAAAAAAAAAAAAAAAAAAAAAAAAAAAAAAAAAAAAAAAAAAAAAAAAACTCAACTACCATACCTGTCCAACTATCATAACAGCAGTAACACCTATTTGAGCGAACCGATATAAAAAAACAAAATATTTATTCTGGGTCGGCCAAGCTCCTATTATAAAACTTATTTGTTTATAAACTTTATACTTCGTGTCGAAAATGTCTTCTTTCGCACGACTCATGATTCTCTACGTCACAAGGAAACAACAGAGACATTATTTTACATTCTGTTACAATATCTGTTACTTAATAGAAGGAAAAAAATCGATTATTGAATGTACCGCTCTAACGCCCACAAATACATATTTCATAATACACAATGAGTATAAGGCAACATTAGTCTGGCGTTAATTACGAACAAACTAAAATGCCTGTCGTAAACTAAAATACTTTATTATTTTATAAACTAACCGGCTGTCGTACATCAAAACATTTCAATATTGAATAAGCAATTACGACTGTAATAATGTCAAAGAGTGCAATTAATTTATTATCTACACTTATGTTATTAAAATAATTATGCATGTTATATAACGTCATAATAATGGTTTCGTTGCTAATTTCGTTCACTCGTTAATGTGTTATTTTTTTCAATTTTCTGCATCAAGCCATTTTTCGTAACGTATTTACAACGACTGAAAATAGTACTGTGTGATATTGCAGTAGATATTCAGATATGTAATATATTATATCAAAAGAAATAAAAAGTTATGTTTTTTAAAGTTATTTTAATATGTCAAAAGGTTAATGGAAGTTTTTACAAAGTATTTTTGCAAAATTGATACATTTTTTATTTGGAGAAAAAATGTGTTATATATCGTTTAATTGTCCATAGTGAGTGTCGTTAAACAAGCGATGAAAAAGTGAAAAAGATAAAAGAAGTAAAATAGACAAAGTTTGAATTTTAAAATTGGCGCCAAACCCATGATATTGCAAGGTAGATGAAAATGATATAAAAGTTAACAAATAAGAATCTTTTGATTTTTGTTAAATTTACAGTTCAGGGATAATATAGGAAATTTTCGAATATCTGTGAAATTTCCGTTATTTTATTATTATATACATACATTGGCAAGACAAAAAATTCAAAAGATTGCAAATACAGAAAAAAAATTATTTGCATTATTATTGTTAATAATTCAATTAATATTAATAATATATTTTTTTTATTTTTGATATATAAGCTATATATATAGCTATATATATAGCTTCATATTTGAAGAACAATAGTAAACAAACATTAAAATCAAATAATGTAAACATAAATATTTGCATTTGTTCTGAATTTTAATGTTTACGTATCAATGAACTTCAAGTGTGTTTCACTCACTAACAGAATAAATGAAACTGAAAAGAAAAAAAATTTATTTCAGCACTATATCAGTTCTTTTTCAATTTATATGGAAAATTATATAAAACAAGCCCATGTTTTATATATTTTTATATTTTCAAATGTTCCCAATTTTATAAACTATTTGTTGTTTTTGAATGTCTAAATACAAATTATATTACAGTTTTTACAGTATTGAAAAGTTTTGTCATGTTAAGAAATTATGAAAATTCTCTAAATTTTTAAGAATGAGTGAAAATTTGATAGATTTTATAAATTCAAACTTATTGAAAATACAAAAAATGTTGAAATATTTTAAAAGTTGAAAGTGTTACAAATTTTTGAAAATTGACACTGTTACGAATTTGAAAATGGTTGTAAATTTCAAAATTGTTTAAATTTAGTCTGAAAAATGTAAGAATTTAAGAAATTTTATGAATTTAAAATTGCTGAAAATGTAAAAAATTTTAAAAAATCGACATTCAGAAATACCAAACGACAATAAATTGGAAAGAAAAAATGATAACATTTGATACTGATAACAAATTTCTCAAAGAATTCACAATATATAAAACATTTTTACCTCATAGCATTTTCACACATCAGTTAAACCTGAGGTACAATGCGCTTGAAGTTTCCAACGTTTTTTCGTAAACAAAAATTGTATACATGAAATTTAATATTATATACTATATTCATAAATGGAAATTTTGTTTATTCAAAAACATAAATGTATCAAAGCTTTTTTTTCTCAAAAATTCGTTCAATAAACAGTACCATGATGTATATTCAGAAAATGACTTCAAATTTCATTTTCATTTACTAATAAACGTTGGGAATTTCAAAAACATCAAGTACGACCAAAACAAAACCAAAAACAAACCAAACGCCCTTGTTTTCGATTTTTATTTACATTTTATTTTTGTTTATTTACGTTTCTAAAATGAATGCAACCTTTGATTTCCTCGACTGTCTATCGTCCAAGGCGACGACCGCGATTGGTCGATTCCCCTCGCTCCGATGGAGCGCCTCCTCGCGAAAACGCGAATCAAAATATCGCAGTTGTCGCCGAGGATGTGTATCGTCGCGGAGGGAACGGTTGTTGCACTTCGGCGAAACTGTGCCTGGAAGTTGTCATCGGCGAAAGCCGGCCTCCCCGCGTCAAAAACATCGTGATGATCGCGGCGCCGTGCCTCGCGGCCGCTGTCATCGTCGCGGAAACCACACTGCCGACATAACCTAACTTCGACTCTTGGTGTAAACAATTGCGACGCACTTTTCGCGATGTTGGAAGGACTCGTCGCTTACGTTCTCAACAATTACCTTGGCAAGTACGTCGAGAACCTCAACACCGATCAACTCAGCATCGCCATTCTATCGGGTAAGACCCCCCCCCCCCACCGTTATTTCATTACCATTTTTCACTCTTCTGCTATTATTTTCAACATTCAAAACGGCTCGTATTTTTGCAACTGATTTTTCAATCGATATTTTTTTAATCGGAACAAAAGTCTGGAATTCGGGTGTCAAAGTTCAGCTCACAATTGCAATCACAAACATTTGCAATTGTTGCTTCGAAGCAGCTTGACGTTTATTAATTGATGGTTTTTTAGTGGTAGGGTTGTTTTGAATGTTCAGGACTATTGTTTCATGTTTGTTGCAAGCGATGACAATTATTCTTTTGTCATTAAATTAATGTTCAAAGTTGTGTTATCTCCTTATATTATGATATTGTACAATTTTTTTCTTATGATCGATATTTGTATATATTTTACATTGCCTGTCATTTTTTTGAGTTAATTGTAAATATTTACTTCATCATTTTTGATGAAAAATGTTAAAATTTTATTACTAAAGAAAGGTAAAAAATATTTATTATTATACATATTTTGTATATAATTTGTCATATACGTTGTGAAATTTTGTATTATTATACATATTTGTCATTAATAAAAAAATATAAATTTCTTCAAATTTATAATAACAATACACATTAAACATTTTTGATTTTGTAGGTGAAGTTGAATTAGAAAATTTGCCTCTGAAGAAAGAAGCGTTGCAAAACCTAGGTCTGCCTGTTGAAATAAAAGCTGGATTTATCGGAAAAGTCCGCCTGCAAGTGCCAGTAACGCAGTTGCGCACCGCTTCGTGGATTATAGTCATCGAACAACTATATTTGGTCGCTGGACCAATTAATTTAGACGAGGTACCTACAATTTTTAATAACAAATAAGTGTATTTGTTAAGAAAAAAAAAGGTACCAAAAATGTTATTTTGGAAATTTTCTTCCTTTATGTATATCAATATTGATAAAAAGATAACAAAAAACTCATTCTTTAAACCCAAAATGTTATACTTTTTTATTAGTAAAAAAAAATTGAAAAACTTTATTAAAAAAATTACTTTTTCTACTATTTTAGAAAAAAAAAATAATAAGTATATATAAATTTTATAATTTTGAATTCGTATTAAATCTTGCAGTGCAAATGTCATCGCTTATTGTTTCTGTTGGAAGAATTATTAAAAACAATGTTAAAGAACCTAAACTGGACTCGAGCCAAGTTTATTATTTTATAACTGACACTTTTCCATGTATTACATAAGTGAAATTGCTTTCGAGTAAAGTGTTAATAAATTATAATTAGATAGTGCAGTGGTTTCTTTCTCTTTTATAAATTTTTTTTTTTTTTTTTTTGTTACAAATTAACTTTTTTTACTAGAAAGTGCAAAGAAGAGTACATTTTCAAGTAAAAAGTTCAAGTAAGAAAAGTTCAAGAGTAAAGTAATATTTTAGTTAAACTTAGATAATTTTTTTTCTTTTAATACAACTTGTTAAGTTAACAATTATCAACTTGTTGAAAGTTTAGTTACCAGTTTAATTGAAGTTACATTCTTATCATTACATCAGTTTTATGTAATACAAATAACGATTCTTAAAGTGTACACTTTATGGAAAAGTGAAATCATCTAAAGAAATAGACGTTTATGAGTCATAAAGTGATCTGCTCCAAGATGAGTCTTCAATACATCCAACCAAGTAATTTTTAATAAATACAAAACAAGTGACAACAATCTTTTTATATCATTGTGTCTGTATTTTTAATGAAAGAGTTATATTAATTCAAATTATTAATGTATAATTAATGTATAAAATCACGAAATAAACTGAAAAAAATTGATTATTATTAAAATTATCATTATCAATATAATTATTATTATTATTACAACAAGTTGTTTTGTTTATATTTATAAATTATTATTTTATATTGCATTGATTAAATTAATTGTACTTAACTGATCAATTGATTTAATATATTCTCAGTATGACATAGAAGCTGAAAAACAGGTGCACGTAGATTACAAATTAAGTCGTTTAGAAGCACTAGAGGCAAGATGGCGAGCAGATATGGATCGGGAGCCTGGATATTATGCGACCAGCTACAGTTCCTGGTTGAATTACGGAACATCCTTGGTGACAAACGTTATAGAAAATTTGCAGCTCAACATCAAGGATGTTCATCTGAGATACGAAGACGCTGTATCAATAAATGGTGAGAAAAAAAAACATAAAATATCATTTTTCTTCATTTTACCTTTTTTTGTGTATTTTATAATACATATTGGAGTTTGGAATTAAATTAAAAATTGAGTTAAAAAATTGTACGGGATCAAATTAAATTAAACAAAACATTAACAGGAAATGGAGTGGCATTTGGAGTCATCATCGAAGGCCTAACGGCTCAAAGTTGCGACGCAACGCTGAGTCCAGGTGCAACTTCATGGAATACCACAGACGCTTCGTACAAACTCATGGAGTTAGATGGCCTGTCGGTGTACTGGAACAATATCAAGGAAGAGCATCTGTACGGTAGCATGAACATAGGAGACTTAACGGTATGTGAGATATTTTATTTTTCATTCAGAAAACCATCCCAATCCTCATTAAATATTAATATATATATATATATATAATTTATTTATTTATTTATTTATTTATTTATTTATTTATTTATTTATTTAATGTCAATTTACAGGCAGTCGCCCAATTACATAAAGATTACAATTTAAATCGCAAGATATACAATCATTCATATTCATCAAGTAACTTATTTCTGGCATATAATTTAAAAATCGATCTAGGCATCAAAAAATCAATATCAAGAGTATTCATTAATCTGCACATCCGATAGTAATAATAATTTGTAATGCAACAAAAATAACTTAAATTTTTTTTCTGCTCAGGTGGCTATGAGTCAGTCGAAAAAAGAAAAGTGGAACTATATTTTATCTCCAGTGAACGCTAAAGCAAATATCAAAAGGGACAGGTCTGAAAGACCATTACGATCGATCAATAGGCCTAGAATCGTAGTGAACTTGTCCCTCGACAAAGTTCCCTTGTCATTAACTGATGTAAGTTTTTTGGTTCTCCATATAAAGCACAAATATAGAATTTTAAAATCTGTAATTTACATGTAGTTTCATTTGGTTTAACAGATTTATGAACCGTGTAACTTATAGTTTTTCTATTTTCATTTTTAGAAACAATACAAGGAAATAGTGAGTTGCGTGAAAAATTTAGAAGATATTAACAGACAACGTAGCCAAAGAAGATGCCGCCCTCTTGTCTCTGTATCAGAGTCACCAAGAGACTGGTGGATTTACCTGGCACGTTGTTATATTGGAAAAAGTAGCTTTAAGCCTAAAGTCACTTGGAATTCTATGATAGAACGAGGCAGAAATAACAAACTTTACGTCGAAGCGTGTGCCAAATTATTAGGTAGATAAATGAGTGATATTATTTATTTATTTTTTTTTTCCTAATAATCCTAATAAAAAGGAATAATTTGTAAAAATAAGAATATGTTTTTCCCACCAATGAGTAAAAATGAATAATTTCTAATAAACACTCGTTTTCAAACATTTTTTGCCACTTTTCGCTAATTGTTTTTTTCAAAGACAAGTCAAAGTGACATGCTTAATACTAGATTTAAAGACTATTGCCATGTTTTTGGATTAATTTAATAACTTTTTTTTTTTACTTGAAAATAATCTATGTCCAACTATTCTTGTAGCTTCTCCAATGACAATTTTACCAGCCGAAACAAAAGCACTGAAGGACCAAATGGAACAAGAACGCAGTTTCGACGAACTCCGAGTATTGCGTGAACTTGCCATGTACAAAGTAATGCCGCCGAAAGTAGCAAACGAACCAAATAACGGCGACTCCACACAGGCGCGTGGTATGCTCGTGCAGTGGTTTCCACAATGGTGGGGATGGTACTCAAAATCAAACCCGGCTGACACGAAAACCCAGTCGCCTTCATCGACTTTCGATGGTGAACTCCTCGACGCTCTTGCCGACACCATCGACGATGACACGTTATTACGCCGCGATACAGTGTTTGGTCAATTTAATTTCACACTAACCAAAGGCGCCTTTTCTCTATGCATAGTTGACGATCGTGCCCCAGATGTCGCACCCAAAGCTGCGATGGAGCTTCAGTTCGAAAAAGTCAACTTAACATACGAATCGCGTCCGCGCTCGAGCTCGCACAAGTTTTTCATTAGCCTCGGCGCCCTCTACCTGCACGACTACCTCACGGAAAACTCCACCTTTCCGATTCTTGTGCAGCCACAAAGTGCGCAAGCTTCATCTTCTTTAAGACTTGGCGGCTCTTCTTCAGAGTTAGTCAACCAGGGAATACCACAGTCACTTTTCGAATTGACTTATGAGAAAAAACCTCTACATCGTAGTGTCGATCACTCGTTGCATATCCAGTCTCGATCATTAGAGGTGGTTTACAATCCCCACGCGATTCAGTGGCTGGTGGATTTCATGTGCGAACCTCATAGGTATTCTTCGAATCAGCGGTTACAAGCAATGAAACGTCGCACGCGGCGTAGACTAATGAAAAACTGGGAGCAGATTCTGGAGGGCGACTTTGTGTATAGGTCTTCTTGGGATTTGCAACTCAACATCTCAGCGCCGCAAATTTTACTGATCGAAGAATTCACCGATTCAAGTGCAGCGGTGGTGGTTGTTGACTTTGGTAGACTGCACCTTTCCAATAGCATCGAGCCTAGGGAAAACGTACAGTCGCCGACAAGCGAGGACTATAACGCGGAGGATGATGAATACGAGCGTTTCGAGACACCATGCTCCACACCTCCTGGTAGTCAAGAAAACAGCACTTCAGCTCCTATCGAAATTCCTCAAGTCATCTCCGAGGTAGCGTTACACAATAAGCTATATGACCATTACTTGATCGACTTGTCAGATTTGCAGGTACTTGTGGGAAAAGTTAAAGATAACTGGAAGCACGCAAGAACGAGGGTGACTTCAAATCTGCATTTGCTGGAGCGATTCAACATTTCCCTTCAAATCAAGCGCAGAGTAGTCACTACTACCGATCCCTACTATGATTTCCCGAATATTACAATCTCAAGTATCCTCCCAAAATTAGTGGTACATATAAATGAACAGAAAGTGCATTCGATTGGAATGATATATCAACTGCTGAACAAAATACTCGCCAATCCATCAAACTGTGATTCTCCGGAAATAGAAAAACGCAAGGATGAAGAAGAAGAAGACTTTCAAAATGAGCGAACATTACAAAATCATGCAGTTATGGTGCAGTTCATGATTGATCAAATGACCTTTGAATTGCAGTCGAGGGGTCGAAGTGTTGCAGAATTGCAAGTGTCTGGTGTCAAAGCGGCGTTGAAAAGAACTTCCGATTTGTGCATGTCGCTTTCCGTACACGGATTGCTATTGGTAGACGCTTTGCAAGAATTTGGTCCGGATTTCGAGTTATTGATCGCAAGTCATAAGCACGTGGGCATGGACAGCGTCTCCGGAAGTCTAAGGGACTCGGAACCTACGTCACCTGTGTCTCCTGTATCTCCAGGCTCGCCAAGTCACTCAACTTTTCCACGAAGACTGACATCTCCGATTGCTTTGACTCACGCCTTATCAAGTCTGGCTCGAGGTACTGATCCAAAAAGTCCCTTTTCCCCAAAAAATACGATACCAATGGGATTAGATCAACTTGACGTTGAAGCGTTGATCATGATAGAACTACGATTCGTGAAAGATGACACTGAAAACTTACAATTCGCTAATATACAATTTAATAATCTAGACATAATAGCTAATCAAGTAACGATCGTCGAGCTAGTGGGTTTCGTCAAAAGACTGTTTCCATCTCAGAAGTCAAATTCGATCAATTTAGAAAGACAAGAGTCTCAGTCGAGCTTAGCTTCCGAATTTAAAACTTTGACTACAAGAACAGAAATCACATTTGACTTTCACAGACTGAACGTGTTGTTTTTGCGCGCGGTCATGCATGATGGCACTCTGACTGGTCAGAAAATAGCTACAGCGACCATGTCGGATGCCAGAATCGAAGCAAAATTATCGACTAGTAATTACATATCTGGCTCGCTCGGAGGCTTACAGCTTCTTGATCAGACGCTTATCGGTAAAACTCATCAGAGAATACTGAGCGTTGGTCGCGACCCGTTGGTAGACGATCCGCGTGACCATCCTCTTGAACACTTTCCAAGCTTGGGTATCCAGCAACAGGATGCCTTAGAATTTTCTCTGCAGCGTAGTAGTAAATTAGGGGATAACCCCGAAACGATAGCGGACATCAAGATTCGCGTTGGCAGTGTCTGGTACACCCACGCACCGCATCTTATATCCGAATTGCGTTCTTGTGTAGATGAATTTAAACAGTATCTGAGTAACCTCGCTAGGCAGATAGGTGCCGCTGCTACAGACATGGCAATAGGCTTAGTCCACGCCGATGACCGAACACTACCTCAACGTAAACGACTACTGAGCATGTCTGGCGACCTATCCGATACCTCGTCCAACTTGACTCTCAATTTAGACATTTTACTCGAGAGCCCCGTGTTAGTGATACCACGTTCTCCGCAAAGCCTGCAAGTATTTGTTGCTCACTTGGGTACAATGGCTCTGCAACACGAATCGTCCAAAGAGTTGGCGAACAAACAGAAACTTAGCTTAGAGGTCCGCAATATGAATCTCTACTCTCTGGACATCAACGTCAAGTCCAACCTAACTCAACGATCTAGTCAAATGCCCATTCGGGCGGAAGAAATGTACTGCTGCAAGAAGTTTGGGAAACCTATCCTTCATGATACTTTACTGAGAGTAGAAGTGGAAAAAGAATCCGCTAAGTCAAGCGTGAGAAGCCCTGGATTTCTAGTCGATCTAGATATGGTTAGCAATAATCCGGTAATTCAAGTACACGGTGTCGTGGTAACACCGCTTAAAGTATCTTTGAATCGCGCGCAATACGAGCAACTCCAGGACACAATTTATCAATTGTTTTCGATACCCGCTACCGAGCAAGTCATACAGAAGCCACAAACATCGATAAAATACTCGACAAATTATGCCACAGAGAAATTTGACTTATCAATTAAAGTGCTCTTCGAACTGCCAAATTTAAGTATTCAATTAAAACAAGATCGATCCGACCATCAACCACTGGTTGAACTTTCGATGCGCGATTTTGTCGCGAAGTACGAAAAGATACAGAAACATGAGTCCACCATGCAAGTTTCTTTAAGATCGTTGCTCATGGAAGACCTGTTATGTCCGGTGGGATCTAAACACCGATTTATGATGCAATCGTCTGCGCCAAACAAGGCTCGACTACCAATAGGCGTTTCCAAGTCTTGTCCAGACTTAGCGGTAAGTCGATTGGGATTGAAACGAGATCCTCGAAGAGGTAGCCTACCAGACAGATTAGAAACTGACACCCTATATGGAACGATTCCAGCGCACTGGCGTCAGAAACAGATCTCGTTGCTGGAAATTGAATCGGATACTCCTTATACACCTCCTCCATCACCCGGGGTCGGGACCAGCGAAGAGAACCTAGTGTTGATCAACATCACAACTAAGACCCAAGTTCCAGATTTCAGTACAGAGAAAAATTACACGCAACGAAAGATTATGACAATAGATTTTAACTGTCTAGACCTAGTGATACGCATCGAATCATGGATGGTGGTGCTAGATTTTTTGGGAATCGGTACTCCTAGTGTGGTCGATCGGCCAAACGTTATAAATGTTCCAACAACTTCCATCACCGAACTAGGAACTGATGAACCAAAAATGTACTCAGAAACCGAAGTGGAAGTTAGGTCGCTAACTTTAGTTCTTACTCACACGGATCGCGAGATTGCAAAGGCTAATGTTTCTGACGTAACTGTACACGTTTTGAAGGAATGTGGTACAACGAAAGTTTTCGGTCAGCTAGGTTCTATGTCATTGTTAGATCAGACCTCACATGGACGGTTGTATCGTGAGCGGTTCCTCATATCTGGCAGAAAAGCACTCCATTTTCAGTACTCCAGCTATTCTGATACAAAAAACCGACCATTCGATGCTCAACTAAAACTTCAAATGTCTGCGGTACACTACGTCCACACACAACGATTCGTGGCGGAGCTGCAAGCCTTTTTCCTACACTTTTCACGCCTACGCACGGTGATGGCAAACATACGTGCCGGTCGCAGCGCTGTAATTAATGTCAACGAAAGAAGCACCAGATTATCGTTGGAGCTACACGCGGCTTCTCCAATCATCCTCCTTCCTGTAAGTTCGAGGTCCGAGGAGACAATCCTTTTGGATTTAGGGGAACTTACAGCTCGGAACACCTTCGAAACATCAGAAGCGAAAGGTCAGACTAGTGTACCCTTGCTTTTGGATTTGATGAATCTAGATCTTGTAAATATGGATATTTATGCTGCCAGACGGCTAAAAAGTGAAGAACCTGTGGAAAACGAAGACGCTTTGACTATTGGTAGTTTTGTTATAGTTAAATCTGGACATTCACTGTTGACTGATAAATGTCACTTAAAGTTACGTGTTGAAAGAAACCTGGACACCTACATCAATCGCGATATCCCAGACGTGAGCGTCTACGGAACTCTGTCTACAATGGACTGTGCGTTGGATCCTTCTCAATACATGCTCATCCGTGGACTTCTTTCTTACAACATCGGCGAGAATTTAGATGACTTGCGAGCATTCATGCAAGATATAAGTAGTAATATTACGGATAATGCAGACCAAGCAGATGAAGTCTGGACAAAATCGTACATGAACTTCGAGCTGAACAACGTGACTTTGAAATTACATCCCCATAGAGGTGTTGCTGCTTTGGCTTGTGTAAACTTTATCAAATCCAAATTGACGGTAGATTCTTTAAGCGATGGTTCACAAGACATAGACTTAGTGTCTAGAGAAATCCTTGTCATTGATACCCGTTTCAACGACGAACCAGAAAACAGAAGATCAAACGTCTTTACCAATATTTTGAAACCATTGACTGATACTAGGAGTAGCCAAGATCGAGTGCAAGCAGAGATTCACCATAGAAGACGAATTAATAGTTCTGCTACTACAGTGTTGTTGCACAGCATGAGATTGACGGCTATTCTCGATTGGTGGGAAGCTGTCAGGGATTTTCTGGTACTCAAATCACCAGAACCTGAATCTCTGGACATGGCAGTTTCAGTTGTCTCGACTCAAGATCAAACAGCTCAAGAGACCATAGGAACCCAGAGTCCAGTCGTGTCACCCTTTGAACTCAAATTGAATATAACAGATTCTGAGTTGGTATTGATAGAAGACACCTCTCTTTGGGATACGAATGCGGTAATCTTGAAATGTACCGCAATCATGTCCTACCACACCTGTCCACAAGAGTGCGAAAAGACCCTGACATGCAATCTTTCCCACTGTGAACTGTTTTCCTGTATTCTTGGTCTAGAAGAGGAGACAGCTTTATCCATCATCGATCCAGTAGGTGCAAGTTTAGAACTCAGTCGCGAAAAATGTCTGGAGGTACAGTTGCAGCCTTTAAGTGTGAGACTTAGTTATCACGATTTCAATATGTTCACCAGGATGCTCAATTCCTTGCCGAAACAGACACTATGGGCTAAACAAAAATCATCACCTACAGCAAGTTCACCAGATTCCTCCAATGATCTATCAACGAATTTTATCAAATCCCAGCAAGTCGTTAAATTGGCTGCTCTTGGTTTCAACGAAGCGGACTGTGAAGTAGCTTTGGACAAGTGTAATGGGCATCTGGACGATGCGGCGTTGTGGTTAACTCAAAACGCTGTTCCAAATATCACAACAGCGCCGAAGAACGATGAACCCTTTTTTCGAACAATCGAGCTGGAGACGCCTTGTCTTAGGATATGCGTGATCGATGATTGTCGCGATGCAGACGTACCTTTGCTCGAACTGACTTTATCCGACCTAATCCTGACTCAGGAACGCAGCCAAGGATCAGGTTCCATATCCGCCACAATAGCCATTAATTATTACAATAGAGTTCTAAGTGGTTGGGAACCATTTATCGAACCTTGGCGGGCGAAAATCAAATGTGACCAGATGCTGGCGAGTAACCTTACCCATAAGAGGATGAAGATCATGGTAGACTCGCAGGATTCGGTAAACGTTAACATTACATATACCCTAGTAAAGCTTGTTTCCTTGGTAAAAGACAACTGGACCCAAGACTATTACGTTTCGAACAACCATGTCAATAAAGTTTTGACCAATGGACATCAAGAGTATAGAAGAAGATCCCCATTTATACCGTTTGCATTGAAGAATGAAACTGGTTCCATGCTGTGGTTCAAAACGTATATTTCCAGCGCCGATGACCTAAAAGATATGGAAAGGGGTTCTTCCAGGAAGGAACTTCAGCAGCGAGATGAAACTTGGATAGGGGTCGCTACTGGTGAAACTGTTCCATTTACGTTCGAAGGAAGAGGCAAATTAAGACACCATTCGACGCACATTGTGAGAAGACACCAGGTTGCGGTTGTTATTGATGGATGGAAGGTGATGGAACCAGTGTCCGTTGATAAAGTAGGGATATACTTCAGATATGCTGATAGTATAACTGAGGTAAGAATTGAATGATATATAATATTGTAATTATAATTATAATATAATGTTTTTAATATTAATGAGATACAAATTTTACATCTCAGGTACCAACAATGAAGGCTAGAGTTATTTTCAACGTCGAATTGGAGGGATCAGCTAGGAAATTAGTGACAATAAAGTCCGCACTGCAAATAGTCAATAAATTAAGTTACGCTGTAGACGTAAAAATGGTGAAATCACTGAGTCAATTCAGATGTAGGTATCAAATTTTTATTTAAACTTTGTCTGTGTGGTTCAAGTTATATTATTTCAATAACACTTTTAGATCAATTTACAAGCACTACAGGAAGTGGTCGGATTTTACAAATCCCACCAAATTCTGAAGTGGCAGTGTCAATAATGCATACCGACATGGACATGACTCTGAGGCCCATACTTCCTGAGAGTGTTTATCAGTATTGCTCAGAAATCATTCACTGGTCCATCGTGAAAAAACCGTTAGAAGTTAAGGAAATTTCTACCAGCTGCAGAAACAATCAAAACAACTTTTTTAGGTAACTAATTTAATTTTTGTTTTAAAATTCTCTTGTGATGTTCTTCTTGAGTTTATATTTTATTTTTAGGATGACGGTAGCAATAAAAAGAGAAAACTATCCTATCGATATCAGCGATATTCCTGGACATACAATAACCATTTTGGCGCCGATAACATTAACGAATTTGTTACCACACGAGCTTATGTACAAAGTAGGTAAAGATAGTAATAGAATATTACCTGGGAAAAGTTCAGATTTACATAGCTATAATATGGACGAATCTTTGGAAATTGTTATACAAGTCGAAGGATATCCAGGAGCTGGAGTAGTGAGTAATTTTGTTTTACAAAAAATAACAAATTAAATTTAAAATTTACTAATTTAACATAATTTCGTTACTTGATATGTCGATTTAATAATGCACTTAGAAATATTAAATTAACAATTCAATATTAATTTAATTATATATATAAACGAAATAGCACGATTATTAAATTTTTATTTAATCACATTTTCAGCTGGTAATTCCACAATACAGTACGTCGTTCACAAGTCGTTTGCGGTTACTAGACGCACTCGACCGAGTGTTATTCTTAACAGCAACTGTTATCGTGGAAAAGGGTGCTGCTATACGAATCAACATTACTGCCCCCTACTGGATTATCAACAAAACTGGACTGCCTCTGGTTTTCAGACAAGAAGGCGTAGGCTCGGATTTCGCGGGTCAATTTGAAGAACATGAAAAGGCGCGAATGGTTGCGCCTCTTTTGTTTTCTTTCAGCGACGAAGAAGCGAGCAGAACTTTATCCGTTCGTATCGGTACTGGAATACACCCGCATGGTGTTCCTCAGTGGTCACAACATTTTCATTTACATCCGGGTGTTCAGGTTCGTTCTTGCCGAGTTTACAGTAAATTAATTATATTCAAATTTTAAAGTCATACATACACTGAGAAAACTGTGTATGTATAACTTTAAAAGCATAAATTTTATATTGTGATGAATAGAATACAAATAGTAATTTGAAAATGGCCACCTACAATTACAAAAAGCGCCATCTACAGTTCAGGCGGGCCGTTGGTATTGTAAATTATGCCATTTATGACTCAAGTGGGTCAAATTCGCTAATAATTACAATTTGGTTATTACGATTACAATAAGATTTTATTGAGTCAATAAAAATACTGTTCTTTAAAATGTAGTTTTATAAGCATGCAACGTTGTATTTGATTGTAATCATTAAGGGGGTTTTTCGTATCTTTTGCCTTAAAATAGGGCTACATTTAAGATTTTTTTTTTCGAAAAACAAAACAATATACACGATTGAGGTTTTCATCATTGTTTCGGCTATATACTGGACTAT
>JABFOV010003777.1:0-15418 GCA_022817685.1 Aradophagus sp. ZL-2020
ATTTTCAGATATTCCAAAAATATGTCAGATTTTGTGCACTTTCCTAGAATTTCTGCAGATTTTGTACAGACTTTTACAGATTTCGCGCAGAATTTTGTAGACTTTTTGCAGACTTTGTGCAGACTTTCACATACTTCGCGCAGATTTTTAAAGATTTTTCAGACTTTGTGCAGACTTTTTTGGAAACGCTTACTGATTTACTCATTTTTAAAATTAATTCTAATTATGCTATACAATAATTTAATAATTCTGTCGTTAATCATTGTTTAATGGTTATGTTAGTTAACGAAAATAAGTTAAAATTAAAAACTTATAACAATTATCAATGACACATAGTTAATGATATATGTAATTTTTCGTAATAATCATTATTTATATGTTAGTTAATTCGTTACCACACAATAAGTCATTTATCTTCATATTTATCTTCAATTAATAGTTTCATTCCCTAACTGTTATTAAATTTAGTTTCCTTTTCATTTTTCTTTCATTTTTTTCATTATTTTTCGCTCATATTTTATTCATTTTCGAGTTATTTCATATTTCTTTAATTTAATCATGTTTCCCGCCTTTTCTACACTTAATATACATCACTCTATTGCTATATAGCAGTCTTTTTCCCTTACGCCATCTGTTGTCCATCGCAGTAATTACATTACGTTGTTGCTTATCATACTACTCATAAGTCACCCGTGGAAAGCCGCCATGTTGCTTTTCGCACGGATGTTTTTCGCACCGATTCCCCGACCCAGCTTGAAGTGTAGTTAAATTAAGTGTGTTTTTATTATATCAAATTTAAACCTTGACATTTGTAGCGTCAATTGCAATTTAAATCGCGTTTGATATTATAATCCAATAATTCATACTTTAATTTTCGGTTAATAAATAAACTCACAATTTTAGGATGTAGATTACTAGTAAACGATAAAAATAATCAAGTACAAAGAAAAAAAATGTATTTGTATCATAAAACAATATTTATCATCTTCATCGTAATCATCGTCTTCATCATTAACAAATGATATTATTATTACGCATATAACAATATTATATTAAAATATCATTTATTGATAAATATATGTGAAAATTTTGCTTTTTTTTTCACTAAACTAATAAACCTTGTAAACCTAATAATTCAACATTGCATTGTAATTTTACGATACTATCATTTGTTTATTGTTTTTGCCAAAGTTTGCAAAAATGAATTCCAAAAAATTTTAATTCATAGTATTAATATCTTTTATGTTATACTAACATGCTTTTCCTTCACTAAAAAAGCATTAAAAACTCAATACATAACATTGCTTTATCGTTTATCAATCAATTATCGAATTCATCCGAATCTCATTCTCAACCGCAACTCAATCGCGAAAGTCTTACATTCGTCCCTGGCCGATGGCAAACGGACAGCTGCTCGACGATCGAACTGCCACCGACAAGGACAGCCGTACCGAAGCGCGGCCGCGCGAGAACGACGCAGCATCGCTGGAAAACAAGAAGCGTAGCGCGACGTACGCACAGAGGAACGAGAGAGTGAAGCGATCGTGCGAGCGTCGTAAACAACAGTGGCTCGCTTATCCGAAGCCGAAGGTTTACTCCGGCGTGGAGGCATGCTCTGAATCTCGCGGGCGTCTCGGTGAGTTGAACGGCGCGCAACCCGCGTCGTGGCGCCCGTCGACGACGCGACGCGGGGTTATGTTTGGCGTCGAAATTTCCATTAGCGTCCTGGATGAGCTTTTGTTCTAAAACAAAAGGGTGATCTTCGCCCGGACCTGAGGTTGCCGGGCAATTGTCAAAGTCTGCTGTCAGCGGGCGTCTTTGTTGACTTGTTTCTGACAAGCTAGTTTCCCCCCTCCCCCTCCTTTGAGGGGCAGCCAATTCTGCGTCGTCGATCTATTTGACGTTGACGACGCTCGCAATTAGGTTAGGTTAGGTTAGACGTGCCGTTCAAAAAGACGGGCCAAATGGTATAACTGTACTGTTACTTTTCAATTCCGAGGCAGTTTCGGTGGCCCGTTCTGATATTGTTTATTTATGGTATTGTTGTTCATTTCTGGTAATATTGTTTATTTCCAAATTTTGGTTTTTTTGTTTTATTGTTTTCGAGTATGAATACAAATAAAATTTGGAGTAAGTTTGTGTACTGTGATTGGGTGCTTTGAGTTGGAACAGCTAGACTTGAAGTTTTATACTTGAATATCAGCGAGGAAGTTGGTATTAAGCTTCCGTTAGTCGCGCCTTCTTTAGTGTCTCTTCTGCGCTGCAAAATTTTCACTCGGACTTCACTTTCTTGTGAGCGATTCGCTCATAGCGCGAGCAATGGAAGGTTAATGGAGTGCTGTTTACAGTCTGATGTTTATTGTTTAATATTAGAATAGAGTAAATCTGATTTTAATTATGTTTGTGCATCCAAGTGTGAAGCAATTCTTGTTTATTGATAAAAGAGATTTATTTGTTTATTAATGATGGTTGCAAATTTAATATAAATATATTTACATTTTTGACTCTGATGTTTAAAAAACTTTTTAAAACATCTATGCTTGAAAAGATTACTCAATTACAAAAAAAAAAAAAAAAAAAAAAAATTCAATGAACAGTAAATATTAAAACTATATGGTATAAATTTTGGTTCATCATTTATAATATAATTGCAATTTGACCTTAAAGTACCATGATTTTTCTTTCTGATTGAACATTATAATTTATAAAAATTATAGTTATATTATGCAAAATGTTCTTAAGTGATACAAATGTAAATGTATGATTAACAGAAACTCAGTGTTGCAGGTAATTGTAAATACATCGTCAACATTTATTTATTTGCTGTATATAATTACACAACAATTTGTTAAAACAAGTTGGTGGAAAGTGAAGTAATCGGGACCAATTCAACGATTTGAGGGGCAGGGCGGTAAATGAGGCGGTTGATGGAGAAATGGACCCGTCAATGTTTGTTACTTATAGCCCGCAAACGAATGGCGTTCCACTGGAATCCAAGCTTGCTACCTACATGGTTCGTTGTGAATATTTTTGTAAAGTTTGTAAATCATACACAATTATTTTCCACCTTTTCATATCCAGCAGCCCAGAATCGACTACATCCAATAAAATCCAATTGAATAAACAATTCAGGTGATACCAATAAAGTATTCAAATCATAATGTATTGGACAATTATAGTTTAAGAATATTTGATGAAATAGTCAAAATATAATAAAATGTAAAATTACAATTAAAATATCATAAAATAAAATTAACAAAATGTAATCAATTTGTACATTGGATTTTAAAATTTAATCTATTGAAAATTTTCGATTAACAATTTATTAGGAAAGTATTTGTATAGTAATAAATTAAAATATTACAAGTGTACATTTTAAACTAAATTTAATTTACCTTTCTCAAAATTAGATTCAATTGATTTTCAGCTGCTGGGTTTGTCATTGAAAGTTTGAAATTAAAATAAAAATTCCATGTTTTTTGACTCTTTGTGCCAATGTGGATTGTTTTTTAGAATCGACAGAGTCCTGCCGGTTCAATAAATACGGCAACAATGACAAAGCATTTGTCAAACCTCAGCTTAGATACGCAAAAGAAGAGCAGCGCGAGTCCTGAATTTGTCCCTGGTAGAGGTCTCACCAGCAGTAACAGCAGCTCACCTAATTTATTTAATAATTCTTTTCATTCGCAAGAAAATGTTGGAGGAACGACATACTTTTATCTTGGCAATACTGTCAATGAATCTGTCAATGCAGAGGAAGCTGCTGAGGTATAAATGATTTGCATGGCATACTAAAGAAAACCTTAGAAACACATAATCTAGAAAAGAATTTGTTGAAGACATGTCAAAATTTTGATTTAAAATACACATACATTAGTAATGTTATGTCAGTTTTGAAAATATTTCTCAATCACCGTCAGTATATTAAATAAGTTTAAAGTTGTTTTTTTGTATTTACTTATTTTATAATGTTATAATTTATTAAAATATAATAAAGGTACTTTTTTGAAAACCATTATAAATATGTTGTTGTACTTCAGATTGGAAATGTTTGCGCGAGCCAAGTTGGTTACGTTTATCCAGGTACCCCAGCGCACCTGCAGCCTGTAAAAGTGAATAAAGCATCAACGCCGACCGGTGGCTCCGCGCCCTCAACGCCGCCACCTCAGGCAACGCCTAGCTATTTTATTAGCGACGCACTTCGCGCCGATATAATTCAGAAAAATGCTTTAACTCTAGCTCAGCCGGATATCGTCCGTTTTCCTGATTTGCCTAGTGAAGTGGACAATTATCATGAGCTATGTCCACTTGAGCCCATTCATAAACCTGCCTCTAGCGTTTTAGGATACCAAACATCAACGTACAAAGCAACCCACATCAAAACTGGCACACGTTTTTGCTTACGCAGAGTTCATGGCAAGTTATTATTATTTTTTTTTTGTTAGATGCTGAAGTTTACAAACAAAAATTTAATTCAATAGTTTCCTATATTAATGAACAATGTTTGTTCTTGATTAATTTTGATGTATTATTTCAGTATATTAGTAAATGTTAGGAATTTTACTCACATGTCCCAATTTATTCTTTATCAGTAAAATAGTCAAATTAATATCACAAAATACTTAACATTCTGATAATCAATTTGTTGCCATTCTTTGATTAGATTTTCGGCTGGCCAATACAAAGTGCATGGTTTTGGTGGACATGTGGAAGAGACTTTCACATACGAACTTAGTACAACTTCGCGAGGTTTTTACTACAAAAGCATTTGGTGATCATTGTAAGTAACATCCATCTTTTCGAATCTACATACCAAAAGAAGTTACCTACAATAAAACCACTCTCTTTCCAGCCATGGTTTTTGTTTACGACTATCATCCAGGATCAGAAACGTTACTCAATAAACATTTTTCGGCGACCGAAATGAATGGATATACAGATCCATTTTCCTCGGATCCAAATGCCCCACGACCTTACAGTCATACCAAAAATACAATTTTGCGACAACAACATAGCAGCATGTTGCCAGAAAGTGTGATCTGGAGTTACATCATTCAATTTACAGCGGCGCTGCGCGTCATTCATGCTGCAGGTAATGAGAAAATGTTTTGCTACAAATTTAAACACGACTGCAAAAGACTACAAATTTGAAGTCATTTGAGAAAACTTCACCTAACACTTTCAAAATACTGACATTTTCTGAAGTACTGTAATTTTCAATATTTCAGAAATATTTCAGATACTTGAAATACTGCAAAATTGTTATAAAATAATTGTGTTATATGAATAAATAGAATTGATATTTTATAAAGATTGTTTAAGTAAATTTTATTTCAGTGTTGAAGTCCCAAAAGTGTAATAATTTCAAATATTTCAAATATTTTAAGACTTTATTTTGATATTTCAAAGTATTTCAAAACCTCATGGTCAGAAGTCTTCATAAGTGAGCAATCCCTCGATTAATTATTATCTTCATTCAGGGTTGGCGTACAGATGTTTGGATCCAACCAAAGTCCTTTTAACGTCGCGCACACGTTTGCGCTTGAGCTGCGTCGCCGTCCCAGATGTCGTAACACTCGACAGCAACACGGTCAATCCTTTGACCTTGATACCACATTATCAACAGGAGGACTTATTGGCTCTTGGCAAGCTGGTGCTTGCGTTGGCCTGTCGTAGTTTGCTCGCGGTTCATCGCGACAACGTGCAATCGTCGTTGGAGCTAGTAGCTCGTTCCTATTCCACTGATTTGAGAAACCTTATAATGTAAGTTTTGGAAATAAATCAGGCGTTAACGGGAAATGAAGGTTCTTTAATGTTACATGCAAGACTTTGTTGTACACTCATCAGGCTTTGTCTTAAATCTCATTTTTTGCTGGAAAAAAATATCAATGTAATATACTGGCTATTTATATTTTTGTATATTATTCTGAATAGTACAAATTCATATATAAAATATTGCTAATAATTGATTTAATTATTTCTTTGTTATGCTCGTATTATCATAATCTTAGTAAAATTATTCATTAATTTTATAGATTTATAATCTATACATTTAATTAATATTCGATTTGTCTCTTAACAGTCATTTTTTTTGCTGACTTATTAAGAATAAATAATTATACCATCAAATATTGTAACAATATTTTTGATTTGACTCGGTTGTAACGTTTGTAGGTATCTATTGTCCAATCAAGCCCGCAGAACAGTGACGGATTTAATGCCAATGATTGGCGCGAGATTTTACACGCAACTCGATGCCGCGCAGTTGCGTTCGGACGTTTTAGAAAACGAATTATCAAAAGAGCTGGAGAACGGCAGGCTATTTAAATTGCTCGTGAAGCTGGCAACGATAAACGAAAGACCTGAACTCAACATGGAGCCCGCATGGGCGGAAACCGGTGACCGTTACATGCTCAAATTGTTCCGGGATTACGTTTTTCATCAGGTTACGGCCGATGGGAAGCCGTGGCTCGACATTGCGCACGTAGTTTCTTGCCTGAACAAGCTCGATTCTGGATCTCATGATAAAGTAAATAAAAATTTTAAACTTTATTTTAGCTTTGAGCGAAGTTACAAATGTAGTATAAAATTAAGAATGATGAGGTATAACAGAATTCACAACGAAAAAATTATACATTTTTTTATACAGCAATAATCTTATATTTTTAATTATGATCAAATTCAAATTTAGATATACAAAATGAATTTTTTGTTCACATTTATAATTTAATTTTTACACAAGAAACAGTGAAAGTAGCAAAATAAAGTAATTTATTAATGCAGTTTATTATTGTTAAATAATAAACTTTGGAAACTTAAGGCACAAAAAGTGGCGTGACATAAAAGTTTTAATTTTTTTTTTAGATTTGCCTAATGTCGCGTGATGAGCAAAGTGTCTTAGTGGTAAGTTACGCTGAACTGCGTCAGTGTCTAGACACTTCTTTTGGCGAGCTATTACAATCGGCGAAGGAAGCTGGGGTCTAAAGGCTGCTCTAGCAGGAGGAAGAGGAATACAAAGAGAACTCGAATAAGTTTGAAAAGATAAAACGGAACAGGAGGGCCGCGAAGGCGCTTACTTTGAATGTGATATCAACGTTTAGACTTTTACGGTGTGCGAGTGCGAGTGCGTGGGCGCGTGCGTGTCTCTTTGCTCTTTTCTTCTTTTTTCCGCGACTTGGTCAAGCAGAGCTGCAAGCATAGAAAACTTTTTGGCGTTTTTTTTTTTACGACGGAAGTTGCCGTCGTTTTACCCTTTATTCTTTTCCCAGCGCACGCATTTCAGACATGTTGTACATTCTCGTTTCCGTCTGTGACATTACGAGAATTCTAAATCATTGTTGTTATCCTCGCCGAGTCAATTACTCTTTACATTTTATAGTCAAATCTATTTCCTCTATTTCTTTTTGTAATTTTTTATCTATTTTTTTCTAATCTTTTTTTATCTTATTTACACCTGCATCAAATTAATGTATTCTAAATTTCTACTGCGCAATTTCTTTTCACCAACGACACGTAGGCCAATTATTTTTCTGTCTCTGTTATTACAAGCAATGAAACGAGCATACATTATTGTAAAATATATATTTGAAGGCGGATCGGGTGATTGTTTTTTAAATCACTCGTTCGTATAAATGGAAAAAATTGGAAATCAATAAAGAGAAGAGATGTGTTTTTTCGTAATTGTGTGGGTTTCTTTTCTGAGTTGCCCTATCCCAAAAGGATCTTCTTTCATTACCAAATTAATATAATGTTGAATCGACATGTCTTATACATTTGCCTTCATTATTATTATTTTTTTTTTTTTTTTAATGTTAATCAAGTCGCTTAATTTTAAACGACTAAATATCACCTCGACTTGAATGTCTCGCCCTCGGACAATATGAATTATTGGCTCGGGAAACCTGACCTGCTTTCAATTCGTTTGCGTTGTTAATATTATTCAATTAAATCGATGGGAAAAAGGAGAAGCGGGAGGGAAAATTATATATCGAATGCGGCGCACTTTTATCGCGATTTCACACTGTGGTTATTTAGCGAACGAGGCGTGAATGCGCGTGAAAATCGATTCAGGGATCGATGAAATCTGCCATGTCAGCTGATGTGGAATTTTAATGGGCTGCAGCTGCGTCAATCGTAACAGGAAATCACGGTTTCATTAACGTAATTAAGCCAAACGAGCTTATTTCGTTTCGACTGCGTTTAACTGTAATCCACACGCCAGGTGATAATTTACTTCATCTTGGCTGTGTAGGTATCGTGTCAAAATCAGCCAGTTTTTGTATTTTCGATCGATGATTTCAATTTTGTTGAATTTACGTATTATTTGAATCCCATTGCATTTCATTGCTGATAAATAAGTGGATTTAACGAAGCTTGTACATTAGGATAATGTTTTGTTTAATCTGCGTTTGAAAGAATTATTATTATTATTATTAGTATTATTATTATAAAATTTCTCTGTTGATTACACTTTTAATTACTTTTCATTTTAATGAACTTATTCGTATATTTACAGACACAAATGTTAGAATTACATCTTTGTTTTAAATCATTATCTAGACGGATAAACATTTTCGATACACACATCGTGATATGGTGTTTTACAACAAAGAAAATCCCATCAAACTACAAATCACTACACCGAGGATGACATTTTCTAAGGCGCTCCAAAATTCCACAACAAGATGACGTAAAAAGTTACATGGCAAGATGACGAAACTGTCGTCGAACTTTGCAAACTCTTTCGGGTAAGCCTACTTTCCAAATACTTTATCTCCGACGGAAGTTACACTGTCTCATAGAGATGGTCGAACAAAAAAAGCCGGGAAAGGCGGAGAAATAGGAAAACAGCGCAAGAATCGAGGGAAAGAATGGATAATCAAAGTGACGAGAGCAGTAACGATGATTCCAAGGGAGCTTAAAAAATGGGAACTGGAACGCTTCCAAAGCGAAAAGCTGGCCGTGGATGGTTATTGGGATGCAGCGAAAATGGCCGAAGAGGCTCGGCCGGCTTCGGAGATGAAGCGCTCGGCTATCTGGATTCAGATTCGGAGTAAAAAAGGGGGGCCGGAGCGGAGTGAACGGGCCAGTGGCGGATAGTCAGTCGAGGCAGCGCAGTCGCGTTGCACCGTACGCCTGTTAGCTCGTCAATTTCGCGACTACCCGTCGCGCGCACCTATCGAGGATACCGCGTAGTGCCACTGCAAAGGTGCCACACGAACAACGAGTCTTCCCCGAACGTCGCGACTAAGGTGCGTATCCCTTTATCTCAACTTCCGATCTTTTTCTTAAAACCAAAACTTTCGACAATCTATCTTCTGTGAATCTCATTTATATTTTCATATCCCTAATAATGCAAAATTATATTTGTAATATTCTTTGGATATTCTTTGGATATGTTTCGAAAATGCTCCAAAAGCAGTATTTGTATTGGATTCCAACAAACTTTTGAATTATTATGGAATAGTATGAGATTGTTGTGCATTATTGAAATTAATCACTTTGATTATTTTTAATTTATTTATAAGCTTTCTTTTCAGTGTCTCCTGCATTTTAAATTTTGAATCTCAAAGCTTTTATCACAAGGAATAGTCGTTTCAACGTGCTGGCAAACTAAAGTCCACTTTGTCACGCTTTGCTCGAAAAGTCGTTTTCAGTTCAAGTATTGGAAGCCGAGGTTTTCGAATGCTTTTCATTGCGCTGGATGTCATTGTTCGGCAGTCGCGTGGTTTTGCTGCTAGGTTGAAGCCGCCGTATTTGCATCGATTTTCCGTTAGCACCCGTGCCAGACCCGCCCCTGTGGACGTCGAATCCTGCTAACGCTCGGCAGCCTTTTTTCCTCGCTCGCCTCTCGGATGTTGGATAATCGCACTCCTCGGGGATAGCGCGGCTCCCTCGTCTGGGTCGATCGATCCAAAATACAAGACGCGCAGGGTCCTTCGCTTCGCGACGCAATTCGCACGCTTCATCCAGTCGCGGTCTTTCCGGGTTCTTGGATCATTGTTTCGGGCTTCTTTGAAATTGGGCGCAAAATATATTTTGCATTATTAGACAAATATTCACTGCAAAAACATATCATTTATAAGCTACTCAAAATAAGGGCTTCTGCAATTTTGATCATTCTTTGTTCAAAGAATACACTTCGTTCCATGTAATTGTTATAGTGGTATTTTAATAATGTATCTTTTATACGAATTTTTTACGATGCTTTAAACAATTAATGTTTTAAAATGTTCTTTCCACTATGTTCATTTTTCAATATACTTTTTTTACTGAATTTCGTATAACTTGCTTTACAAAGCACTTTTTATAATGCATACTTTTATTAATTTTATATAAAATCAATAAACAAGTTAATTTATATAATATTGAATATGATAAATACGTTTACAATTAGAAACGTGTGTAAGAATTTAATAATCATTTTTATAAACTTTCTTGCCAACCTTACTATATAACATGGTAGTTCTGCTTATTTACGCCTTATACAATACTTATCTTATACAATAATCATTTTTACTATAATTTTATCACCATATCATTGCATCGTGTGATTTTAAACCATTCTATTAAAACTGTTTTTTATTCATAATAAAATGAACCATTTTTTGTTCACTGAAAAACTTATCTTCATAACAGAAGATGCAAAAATAGCTTTGTTACTTTGTTTTTATATTGAACATTATACAATATTGATATTTCAAGCAACGAATTTATTTAACATGTTTTGTTTTTACTCCACGTTATTGGCAAAGAATTACTTGGCAGAAATAATACCCAATATTCAATAAACAATTACGAATTGCAATATGAACTTTTTCAAAATATGTTGAACAAGACGATCAAACGGGTTGAAATGATATTATTTTTGCATTCGAAAGCACGCTTTCCTCCCTCTTTTATATTTACTCATTTATTTAACCATGCATTTACTCTCTCACGTACTTTTTTATAATCCTACTTTTTACATTGAATCGCGTTTAATTAAAATAAACTTAACAAAGTGTAAACGTTTTTGTCGTAAAACGTAGGGATAAATAATTAAAATATAATACGTGCAAAGTCCGAACGAAAGGGTTTACCTCGTTCAGATGGTCCGTGCGAGATTAACAAAATCATCTTTTTTCGCTCAAGCCCGGCAGGATTCGTTTAATTAAAGCGTATATGGAAAGTGGATAAGCTATGCGATACGACGCACTCACAACGGTGGTCCGTTTCTTTTTCTCTAACTCCCTCCCCCACTCCTTTTTTTCCTTCTTTCTTTCATGCCCAGTTGATGAGAGTAAAGTCGTTTCAAGAGTTACATTATTTTATATTAAAAGTGTAAGTTGAATATTTAATACTTAATTTTTAAAATTAACTATGATTTATATGAAAAGTTTCCATACAAGTGGCCAACGTGGTTTTGTAGTAAAATTAAAAAATTAAGTATCAAGTATTCAAACAACGGTGTTTTTTAACGGATTAATAATTAATTAATGATACTTTTATTAGGAAATGTTTTTCGAAACAACTTTCCTTTTATCCGGCCGGGTGAAAAAAACTTTTCGAATCTTATTAAATGTCTAAACGACACGCGAAATTGGACGCGAATTCCATCCTTATTTCGTCGTTCGTTTGCGAAGAAACACTCCTGCATTCTTGATACGAAGCACGAGCTTTGAGTTGGCCTCTTGAAACCATTTTTAAAATTCAGTAACGGGTCTTTGCTTTTTCGTCGTGAACCTTTCAATTTGCTCGAAGTAATCGAAGCAATAATTTCTTAAATTTCGTACAAAGGCGGCTCGATTATTTTGCAAATTACGGCGTAGTTGACGCTGAAGGCCACGCTAGACCAATTTTCCAATATTTTATCGAAAACTGTTGAGATGGAGTAATTGGTCTTGCCATTTTTAGTTGAAATTAAGTTACGTCGATGAACGTTATTTTACGTCAAAATATTTCATTCGCGCTAAGCTTGTTTTTCATGTTAACGTTGTTTGAATGAAATTTCAAATAAACCGTGCTGGTAAAAAAGAAATTCTGATTTGCAGAAAAAAATTCTTTTTTTGACGTAGACACAATTTCGAATTTCAACATCAAATAAATAATAATACTTTACTAACGTATTTATAACAAAATGTTTTACACGATTTTAGAACATTCACTTTTTCATTTATTGTTATATTATATTATTTGCACTCTATCGAGTACAATATGAAACAAATGCAACATGCATTATGTAACAAAATTTTCGCGATGTGAGGAACATTTTTTTATTTTATGAATATTTTGTTCCACATTTTACAAATTTTAATACTTCAAAATATACAATACGTATATTAATGATATTTCTAGTGAAATCATTGAATGATTATAGCTCAACCAAATCAGTCGAATACATCCGTTAATATGTCTGAATTGAAAGCTGATAAAGTACGCGTATTAAAGCGCATTAAACGTGGCCGATAATTCGTTACGCGTCGACACCCAATTCATCGTAATTTCTACTCGAATTAACAAAATTGTTGCAATCGTTATCACATTGTTTCAACTCCGACTCGGCAATTATGCTGAATTGGCTTAATTTGATTCATGGCAAATCCCACGTCTTAATTTGTTACGCATCTGCCGTTCGAAAAGAAACTCCGACAGAAAAAAAAGAAGAAAAAAAGATTAAAAGGTATAAATACCTCGAGTTACACGTGCCGTCTTTTCCAGCAGTGATCGGCGACGAAAACGACGCTCCGCAAAGGCGCGTGAGTTCGCACATAATTTCGAAATAGAAAGATAACCGCGATGCTTCTTATTTTCACGTTTTTACAGTTTCGCTCCCCGCATTTTTTTTAAAGTAACGTTTAGCTTGTTGTCGAGGCGCAAAAGAATATTATCGAGCAGATCAGTTCGATTTATTGAAATTCAATAAATTAATATATAGCGCCGACGATTACGAAAGATTAAATTGCACAACGTAATAATAATTATTGCAACCTACATAGCGACAAGTTTATTTGCGGATCTATAAACAGAACCATGTAGAGATTGCTTTTGTCGATTACTGTTTCGTTGTTACTTGTTGCTATGAAATAGTTGAGAAGAAAAAGTCTTAAAAAAAGATGCAAAGACGAAAACACGTATTTTCGGAATACTAATCAACAATTATTAAATTAGCTTTGGACACTGATTCCCGCGAGACAATTTACTTTTCAACAGACAGGCTCCTTAAAATAACACTCGTCGTTTCGAGCAACGCCCGAATTCCGAAGCGAAATGTCGCCCATAAATCAATCTTATGACATCGACAGTCGCAGTCATAAAGCGGTCGTAAATCTTGTCCGATTCGGCGAAAGAAGTGTCGCTAATTGCGTTTTGCGAAATTCCGTTTGCGACAAAGCGATCGTCGAGCGGAATTTCAAATGATTCGTCTTTGCCTTCCTCGTCCTCCGCGGCGACGAAAAAACCGTACCACGCGAGGTTCGCGCGATTGCGGCAATTGGCCTAAAAAGTTGCGCGCGAGCGGAACCGCGCAATTTGCCGTCGACTGCGAAACGCCGAGATTGATTTTGTCGCGCGTGAAAAGGGAAAGGCAAAAAGTGGCCGTTAAAATGAATCTCGGGTCGTTAACGCTTCCAACAAAGGGGCAACCGAGGCCCAGACGCGCTTAATTCCGCGATTCCGCGAATTGCGTTCAACGACTCGCGCGTTCAATTTGTACGGTAAAGTTCGGCGCCCGCGCTTCCGCGCCGAGAATGATGAAGGTGCAGGTTCATTGCTCGAGGCGTCTCGAGTGGCCAGCGAAACCGGCCGCTCCGTTGCCTCAAATTTATTCGAGCTTCCCAATTGACGACGCCGCTTGACTTTTTTTTCTTTTCTTTTCTTCCGCGCGGAGTGGACTTTGGTTGCAATTATTTTTAATCACAAATCAAGTGTTTCACATTGAGAATACTATATTGTACAAAACGCTTACTTTATATTGTAATCGATACGATACAAATAGTAATTTGAATATTCAAATTTACTATATGCTTTGCGATTAGCGTTATTTATATTTATAACATATAATATACATGAAAAAATATTTTCTTTCGCGAAATATGTCGTCTTCCAATTGTAAACGTCGATCTTTTTTTACACGCAACCTTTCAGTTGATAACTGATTTCACGAGATCATACAATCAAATTGAATAAAAAAAAAAGTGACATCTTTTACTGCGAATGAAATAATTTGAAAGCGCCGAGACGAGCAAGGAAAACGTCGATTGACGAAGTCATAGATAATTGTAACGTGTATTTAATTTCGGGCGAATTCGAGGACAGTCGGTATATATAAAAAATGTCGGCCGTCGAGCCCTGCGAAACATCCGCAATTTGAGTGCGCGATTACGGCTGATTGAAGTTCCTCGACGGCCATTATTCCGCTAAATATACGACGCGCGCGAGGGGACATGATTCATATCAAAATGTCGACCTTGGCAATGGGCCGCGATTATTATCCCTAAACGCTTCGGAATTCTCCCTTTGCTTTAACACTAAACGTTCGTTTCCACGACATTTCCACGACGGCCTCGCGTGACTGAGCCGTGAAAAAATACATTTGACAAACAGAAAACAAAAATGTATTTTCTGTTTTCAACATTGTTTCCCTTCATAAATAACAGACTTTTAAAATGCATCGACTTATTTTTATTTATTATTATGAATTATTATTATTTTATTTGAGTAAATATATATACAATATATATTATTACATAAGAACGATGATACATTACAGAAGTGACAGTATCCAAAATCATTTTTATTATCTTATTTATCTTTGTGTGTTCGTGCGAAAAAGCAAATATTTCGTATTTGCTACCGGTCCCCCTTCTCCTTTCAAACGTACACGATTCAACTAAAGCAAACGGAAGCGCAATCGAAATCGCCGAGAAAAAACTTTCGACGCCGGTGTCCTCTCCGTCAATGTTTGCCGTAATTTCAACGAAATGAAAAAAGAAAATAAAAAAAAGGAAAGGAAAGAACCAATGCCTTTTTTCGCGCCACAAGACGTGTCATTCATTATTCGGACAAAGCTCCTTTTCATCCCTTTGACATGACAGGTTTGTAGGTTTTTCGTGAGCGATTTTTTGCGTCTCGTTTCGGAGAGTAGGATGTAGGTAAAACAACAGCGGGATGGGGGGGGGGGGGGGGGGAAAAAAAAGGAAAAACCAAAAGGGCGGGGGGACGGGCTGTCTCTTAAACAACTCCTGCGCCCGCGGCGGTTGGGCGGGGTGTAGTCCTCGGTGGCCGCCGCTTCATTAACAAAAAAACTGCATTGAGGGGCGCGGTGAGTCATCTATGTCACGGATGACTACAATCTGACGCCGCCAGCTCGTGTGACGCACCAGACTGCGCTCGACACGCGCCACCTGTGTAGTGGATTTCTGCTCCTCACTATATGTAG
>JABFOV010003778.1:0-13536 GCA_022817685.1 Aradophagus sp. ZL-2020
TCTCTAAATAATTAAAAAATTGATTGGATGTAATTTTTTTCTTTTTTACATGAAAAACCACTTTAGAAGTATGTGTCATTAAAACAGAAAATGAACATTTTTTCTTTTTTTGGAGTATCTCGCCTAAAACCGATTCTAGTAAGTGATCATTGTTTACTCAAATGCAATTATATTTTGAATATACCCTTTGAGGCAACCTAAGAACACGTCGATGCATTGGAAGAATATTCGAAAATGATGGATCTTGGCGAATAGCAACATGATTGGTGAGTACATCTATCCTGTCTGAAATCTCGTGTCTTGCAACAAGATGTGAAGTTCAACGTATAACAAAATGCTCGGACTAAACACTACGAATGACATTCTAAAATCGAGGACAATTAACGCCTTAATCAAAGTTTGTTCTTTACAGTATGATCGATAATAATGATTAAAATTCAAAAATTATGACCCACCAGGTTTATGTCGAAACATAAACGACATACTTGAACATTTTGATACCATTTGTCTTGTGTTTCGTGAAAACCAACTGTAAAACATTTTTTCAACGTTGGTTTTTTAAATTTTTTCTTGTATTTTTTTTTCTAGCATACGTACGATTAATAATTTATCGTGCGCGAACACGAAAGAAAACCTGATCTTCCCACGAAACTCGACGTTGCAAAATCAATTACTCTAATACATCGTTCTCCCGCTGACCTTCGCATTTGTTATGACAAATTAACAACAATATATAATACCGAGATAATCATGAGGCAATGATTTCCAGTATTCGTGAAAAAAACTTTTTTTCTTCTTGCTCATTCAACCGAATCAAAACAAATGATACTGAAAAAAGTAGAAAAAAACAATACAATGAAAATCAGCGTCAAAAAGAAAAAAAAAATTGAACTTTTTTTCCATCACTCTTCCTTCTTTCTCAAACAACTTCATTTTCCCTCGACCACTTCGTTTAAGATGTTCTCTTAAATAAATCATCCAGTTGTTTTTCCACTGCAATTACCGCGGTTGAAGAAGAAGAAAAAGAGGAAGAAAAAACCGAGAAAGAGAGAAAAAAAGAACAACTTCTCACATGGTAAACTGATCACGCCGTTGCAATACATCTTTCTCTACTTGACCTTGGCGTTTATTATGACAAACCAATGATAAAATGACAGGACTGAAATCCGCGTTTTTACCGCGGCGCTGCTTTGATACGGTTTCAGCGGGGCCAAGGCAAAAAGTGCGCCGTCAAATTAATGCCGTCTTAGTTCTCGTCCTTTTTAATTTCTTCCCCTTTTTGACGTGCATCCGGCCAATGCGCGATACAACCGCAGGCAAAAAGTGGCATAAATTTTGAAAATTATAGTTCCCCGAGATAATAAATTGCCTAGTTTAACGCGCACGGCCCGACCCGTACGTTCTACGGTGCAAAGATGGCTGACCTGCGTTGCGAACATAGCGTTCATAAGTTTACTGATGTTTCTCCTCATTGCAATCGGGTTTCAGATGTTCAATAAATTTCGTATACGTTGAGCAAACTGATCAAATGACTTGGAGAGATTTCGAAAAAACGACATTTCATATGCATTTCATTAAATGTACGATTCGTTTATGTCATAGAACTGTATGACCTCTAGTTTTTGTGTTTTAAAAAAACATCATTAGCGTTTTTAAGGAAGATATCCACGGTTTATATTTTTTTTTTTTTTTTTTTTTGAATCGATGGATTCATAATATTTAAAGATATTTGTACGAATACTAATGATCTATTTCACGCTTACTACACCTTCACGCAAAACTTGAAAAATTTAATTTTCAGTTTCCCATCTAGACTTTCTAAGACTACACTGAAAAAAATATTGACGTACACCCCACTCTTTTTTAATAAGCGGGTTCTATAAGGTAAATTTGCATGTATTTAAATAAACAACTTTGAAAATCAGTACAAATATTCATCTTTTTCCCACAATTTAGGAGACTTTTTAAACTATTTAATTTGAATACACGAAAATCTCACCTTATAGAACCTTTTAAATATTCTTTTTTACATTGTACAAAGAGTTTAAAAATCTTACGTTTGATGCTGAGAACAAGATTTTGTTATTTCAACCAAATTTTGGCTAAATCAACTAAATTGTATTCGTTAAATACAGTTGATTTTTTTGAACATAATCACCAAATTACTATAAGTGACATGCGCAGAGTCCACGCCGCCGACAAATAGATAATAATTCTTCGGGCATATCATTTCGTGATTGTGGCTAAAAATTGTCAGCCGAATAATTTGGTGGAATCAATTGAATGTTTGTTGTTTTCCGCAGTGCTGGTAGGTGAAAATCCGTCGGTTGCGCAATCGACGCGGCGCAGCGCGGCAGTGGCGCGCATGCGCGCGCTTCCACCGCCGCCTGGCAGCGATCGGCTAACCGACTATAAACCGGCACCGCCACTCCCAGGATCGACTCGCGCGCTTATTATCATGCACCTCGCCGCGCGTATTTATTTACAGACCGGGTGACCGACCCAGCCAACCTCCTCGCGCGCGAGCATGACGCTCTAATCCCTTTTTCCTCGGCACGCCTGCGGCGCCCCCTACTTCGGCACACGCGTATATAGATGTGTTTATGCACTTACGGTTGTATTTATACGCGCACTTATACACCGTAAGTGGCCGAGTCGAAGACATTTTCTCCACCCAGTCCTTTCCTTCTTACCGATTTCATTCGTAAAAGATGTATTTTATCGCGCATTGCTTTCAATTATTAATCATTACATTACTGTGTACAAACATTCAGTACATTTTTAAGTTGCGTCAACTTAGTGTTCCTCGTTTCAGGAGGCTGTTTAACATTTAAAATGGAGCATTTTTATTGGTTCAATTTTTCGTGACCAAAATCAAATCTACGAAGTAAATTAAATTTACTAGTTATTTTTATCGTCTCTAATTTCTATGTAAAAATATATTAATCTCTTGACATTGTCAAAAGCGTCATTTTTTGAGTAATCGTTTTTTCTTTTTTAGCAAATGATAGTTTCCTACAAAAATTAAAGAAAAACTCGAAAAGAGTCTCTTTGTTCCATCTTAAAAAACATACAAGAGCAGAAGGATAAAAATAAAAGACTCTTTGCACGTTTTACTTTGTCCAAACTTAGAATTCCATCTTCGTTTAAGACATTTTTACTCGAAATTTTTTTAATTGTAAACAAGTTAAACTTCAATGACAAATCGTATTAATTGTTACTAAGCTGGTCGTTGGTTTATTACTGCGATGTCATTCGAGCCGATTCCTTTTTTTTTTAACTCCAATAGTCTCTGTAAACAATGTGGAACGTCCCACGCGAATTTCAGTGGCATCTTTGGGTACCTGGCGCGCGCGATTCTTCAAACAAGCAAAAATCATCCTACCACCGCTTTCGGTGTATAACGAAGAAGGAGGTTAGCGCGGGTCAAGTGAGAGTCCGAACGCACGCGCTCGCAACAGCGAGCGGCTTGGAAAAATTGCGATTGTTCTCGTTAACGGCGAGAAGGAAAAAAGGTAGGCCTGGTTGCCGTGTGTTATTATGCTGATGCTAGGTTGGGTAGCTGTATTTCGATCTTTTTATCATTTTATTTTTTTCTCTATCACTTATACATACTTTTTCGAACACTTTTTTTTACGTTATTAAATATTCTGATTTTTAACAGTACAAAGAACGAAACTGAATTTTACTTGCACTTTGCATCTATGGCTCGTGACAATAACGACCTTATAAAATGAGGCGATTAAAAGCAATTGAAAACGAGAAAAAGTACTATTGAAGAAATTAAATTTAATTTTTATGGTATTGTGTTTTTGATATATAATATTTTATTCTTGATCCCTCATTGGGTCTCGAGTTGCCACTTATATCGGGACAATTATCTTACTTTAAATTATATGTATTGGTGCTATTCAAACGTATGACGTGTATGTGACCTTATTGATTTAAATAATTACGCTACACCAACAGCTGTTTTTAAGAGATAAAATGATACCTCAAAGACAATTTTATTGGGGATCTTCGATAATTATATTATCATATTTTTATGATACAGATAAAATTACATGAAAACAAAAATGTGTAACGCAAAATTTGAAGAGAAATAAAATATATGTTTTAAAAATGTAAGACAAGTTTCTATAAAATAAATAAATGTTAGATTTACAATTAAAAAAAATGTCCTTTTTTTAGTGCACTTGATGTTTTGACAATTAAAGCTTATTACAATGCATTTGTTCTTTTTGTCGATGAGATTATTCTTATCGCTATTAATTTTACATGTGCGATTTCAAAATGTGAAACATATAAGTCAATATATTTGATTGGAATTTGCATAAAAACAGGTACTGTAATTTCTTAATTTCGTGCAAAACTGAAGACGTACCCGAAAGTTTGTGCAAAATGTTCAGTATCCCGCTAGTTGTACATGTATACGTTTAATCGGACCAAAAATAGTGATATATTGAAATTTCGTTTCCGAGAGCATTATTATTCAATTATATTGAACATTTTATATATTTGTTTTTTTACTCAACATTTTACAAGCAATCATAAAATTTAAAGATAAATTTGCCTTACAAAGATGTTTATAACTTTTCTTTTAATTATTTATTATATTTTAGAATGATAAAAGAATAATATGATTATCTACTGGCATATTCATTACAACATATATTACTTAAAAAATGATGAAATTATGTCTACGTTTGCGTATCATAGTGCATATGAATAATTTATTTTAAAAAATTAAAGTAATTAACTTTATCAATTTTCAAAGTTAAATCTACACTTTATATAATTGTTTCTAAGTATAAAAAGTTGTTTTATATCAGCTTGACTTTTCAATGTTAATTTTGCACCTTATCTGATTTCTTATCATTTTCACACTAGTACGTGTATTAATACGTACAAGATAACATTTTAGATATAGAATCATTAGTTCTGATTACACTAAAGCTAAAATACATTTTCAAATTGGACGTAATGCGATTATAATTAACGAGTTTTAATTAAAGAACAATTAATTTATGAACAACCAATTTGAATACTCACTTTGGCATTGCTCTACGATCTTAATAACTCTGAACGGTCACTGTGTTTTATTAAGTCATGAAATCGCTTTCCATTGAATTTTGAGAAATGACATCAAGATCACGAATGGAAATTGAAGTTTACGTTAAAGTCTTATTAATCAATACTAATCCACCTAAAATAATTAAATTTATTTCATTTCTATAATAGATTTCTTTTTTAATAATCGAAATAATTCGAAATTTTCATTTAATTTAATGAAGGTGGCCAATATTTGTATTATTTATCATTTTTTTTTTATTATAGCTTTAAAAGAAAATTAGATGATTAGACTGTAAAAAAAGTCTAGTAGTTTTAAACTATTTAAGTTAAAAAGTTTAGAATAAAAACCCGCGTGAAAAAATTTCGTTTGGCATCAAATCTGGGAGAACTATGTTGCCAGACTGATAGCCGAACGAAATCAATCTGGGCTAGATTGATTGCCAGATAAAATAAATACGGCAAATCGTCTGGCAGAAGTCTGGGAAACAGTCTGGCGAGGGACGGCATTGGAACCCATACTTTTCAGTCTGGCAATCGGAGCGAATTCAGTATGACAGAAAGTACGGCAGTTGTCTGGCAATATATCTGGCAAAAGTCGGCATGCCGTAATAATTTAAGGATGATTATTTTTTAAATAAATAATAATGTAATTATTAATTTTTTTATTTATTATTCATATTACGCTCTTTAAAGGTATACGCATATATAATAATATTAACATTATAGGCCGTAATATTAATAATACATAAAAAAATAAATAATTAAAAAATTATTTATTTAAAAAAAAGATTATCCCTAAAGTAGTATGGCATGCCGACTTTTGCCAGATATGGTGCCAGACAACTGCCGTACTACTTGCCGTACCGAATTTACTCCGATTGCCAGATTGAAAAGTATGGGTTCCGGTCCAACGCCGTCCCTTGAGACAGTTCTTCCAGATTTGATGCCAGGCGAAAGTTTTTCACGCGAGAAGTAGTTTAAAACGTATAGCAATTTTTTTGTAACTTCGCTAATTAAAGTTTCGTCCTACGCAATCTCACGTGATAATATAATGTACTGCGAAATAAATAAAATTTGAATTCAGTATCAATGAAGTATAAAATTGCAGCGTTAATACTCAATAATTTTGCAAAATGAAATTCGGTTGACGCTGAAGAAAAATAAACAACGAATTGAATATTCATGTACAAATGAAATCGCATTAAGTTTCAAGGCGTTTCACGGTTAAATCCCACGCGAACACAATCAGTTGTAGATTTCGTTGCAGCGGCAATCGGGTGCGCCCTTTTGTCGCAATAATTGCTTTTTGAAACATTTATCACATGCAAGCGCTGTGCATAATTCACAGAAATTTAATAACACAAACATAACGGCATCGTTGCGAAAACTGTTTATCTTAGCAAATTGTCCATGAATGATCAATTATACCGGCAACAGTGCATAAACACGCGCGGTGCATCGTAATCTCCGATATTCCGATACATCTTTTCCTCCTTATATATATATATATATATATATATATATATATATATATATATATATTTATTTATTTATTTATTTATTTATTTATTTATTTATTTATTTATTTATTTATTTATTTATTTATTTATTTATTTCACATTTTACATCCCCAATGGTAACGAGATATCATAATACAATTATCTTTTTTTTCTTCTTATTATTATTTCTTTTACGATCACAGTACTCAGTTAAGTAATTTTATTGTTGTATTACATTATTTCATATAATTGCATTTCGTTATTGAATTTCATTACTGTATTAGACTTTATTTTTTTGTTCACTTTATTTTATTATTGACCTTCATTTCTGCTCTTCGATTTTGTTTTTTTCATCATTAAAATTCACTGTTTTATTTGTTGCGTTAAATCATTTCATATTTTGCATTTCATAATTACATTTCATTGTCGCAAAATATTATTGCATTAATTATAGCATAATATCTTAAATTTAATGCATTGAATGTTATGTTTCCGTATTGTATTCAAACATCAACTCTTTATTATTGCATTAATTACTGCATTTTATTACTGCATTTAATTAGCATATAAATATCGTATTTCATTCAGTGAAAGAAAATTCTTTCTCTTTACGCAAGAAACGAAACATTGCAAAGCAATAAAAGTAGCTTAAAAAGAAATCAACTGCAATTAATTCTACTGTATTATTGGACCAAAAAGAAATGTAAGCGAAGGAAAAAAAATAGTTTGCGAGAACAACAATGTCGCGTGCAAATTTTCATTTAGGCGACTGCAAAGCATCAAGCGAATTAATTTTTAAAAATGAGTTAGCCATGGAAAAGGTCCTTTTTTTATATTATTGTTCTCTTTCAATTTTCTTCTTTTTTCTTCTTCGTCTTCTTATTTCCCCTTGCTGCGTCGAGACAAACGACGTTGCACGGACAGACGATCAGCTAAAGGACAATGGAACTCGCGAAGCATTATAATTCAAAAACTCATCACGAGACCGTGCAACGAAAAGCGCCCGTCCGCATGCACGTACACGCGCCCGTCGAGCGCGATACAAGAAAAGTAGCAGTTTGGAAAAGTAATTCGCAAAGGTCACATTGGGCGCTGCCGTGCTTCTCGATGCGTGATCTTTATCGAATTCCCAGCCGTGCGCTTTTTCATTATTCCGTCCAACCGCAATCTCGTTACTGCTTGCTAAGTTAATTATTTCATAATCATTGCAGTGCCGTGACTTTTCTTCTGCCACGTCCAGTTGGGTCAACTCATTTTTAACATCTTATATTCGACCGCCCCCCCCCCTCCTTTCCCTTCTTGTTCATACAAGTCGTCAATTATCATATTAAAATATAAGATGATTGATGATAGAATTCGCATACACTTGCTAAAGTTAGTTTCAAGAACTTGTTCAAGTTTTTTGTTTTTACAGAAATGTCAATTTCTTTCATCAAAATTTATCAATTTCGGATCAAAATTTAAATTTTTAAGATCGAATCTCTATTGAGAAGAAGGTTTTAAAATTAATAAAAAATATTTGTAAAAGTAATATTTAAAATAAATGTTGCAAAATTCAGTTGAATTTTATTACACTAAAAGAAAACATTTTTATTCTGGTGAAATTCAAATTGTACTGTTTAGAATGCAGTATTCTGTTTTGATCCACCTGAGTTGTAGGTGGCGCTATAGTCAAACAGAGTCTTGCGCAATCTCAGACAGTAAAATTGTATTACCTTCTTACCAACTCGAGATGGTACAATCTTTTATTCTCAGTATAAAATATTTGAAAAAAGATAATGATGTTACGGTCTCAAAATGTATACTTTCAAATATAGATCTTAAAAAAAAGATCATATGCAATAAAAAAATAACAGGAATTGAATTGTCAAGACCCCCCCCCCCCCCACGAGCCTTTCATTCCTCTAAAGTCAAGAGTGATCTATTGGGAGGGGAATGTTCATTTCCGAGATCACGAGTTAAAATGTAGATCAGGAGTTTGATTTCGGTAAACGATGTCACTCGCGGTACATCACGTTCCCTTTGTGCACAAAGTTACATGCGCGTTTGTGCGTGCAGCCGTGTGCACGCTTACGCGATGAAATGTATACGTGCGTGTATACATTTCAGGTAGAACCAGAAGCAGGTTGAAGAGAGAATTATGAGACATTGTGTGGCGTTGCGAAGGAGATTGGGAGTACGGAGAGGAACAATTTAGGGATGACTGTACAGAGTCGGCATTAGAGCGTTATTACAACGTCCCTTCAAGAAACGTCCCTGTATAGAACTTCACTCGAAGCAACGTTGCCAAGTTGGCGACTCGTCAACGATATCAGCTTCCCGGGATCGGTCTGTTTAATTAAATGCATTTGTCGATGCTCGAGTTTGTGGCTTAAAGGACATATTCGTTTCATACGTTTTTTCGGATAATTTATGTCAATTACAAAATCTACTACACAATTCGCAAATATGAATGAGAAATATAAATAAGAATATGCAACAAGTTTATTACAAATACAAGTGTCTCAATTTGAGACATTTTTCATGCTTCAGACACCAGAAATGTCTCAAAATGTTTTTTTTGTTTTTACATGATGTACGTACATAGTACAAAATTCGAAAAAATTGTTCTGCCAAATTTGTTCATCAATTGCAAGAAAGAGATAATGGTTATATAACATGATGAAAACAAGTTATAAGCAGTCGAGAACGCCTGAAATCGATGCAATAATAAAAAAAAAATTTAAGAAAATTTCAGCATTTTTTGGCAAAAATTTTCCCAAGTTCAATTTCGTGTTTTATGTACGCGTAGTTTTCGTATGTATTATTTTACGTTGTTTTTTTTACGTAGAATCGGTATTTTCATCATACAGAAGGGATAATCAAAACATTTCTTCCCCCGTAAAATGTTCACACAACCATAAATAAAAAACGTAACATACAAAATAGAAGATTTGTATTATATTCATTTAAAAAAGTCTGCTTGCATCAAGCAATTTGTAGACTTGAATTTTGCTCAACGTTTTTTCTGTCTTTGGCAAAGAAAAATTTTCTACTAGAAAGAATTTATTTTTCCTGTAACTTTTGAAAAGTATTTTCTGGATACAATGATGTTACTTTTTTTTATTTTTTAAACCGAACCGATTTTTTAAACGAAACCGACCATTTAATTCACGAAGACATAAGTTTAATAGTATTTAATAGTACTTACGTTAATCATAATGTATCATAATACGAATAAAAGTTATGAAAAATTAAAACCATTTTGCTCCGGCCAATCGTTTTTGCATCAAATTTTGTATCAAAACTTTAACACAAAAAAACACGTTCTAATGGCACGCTGAAAAGCAGATTAAAAATTGAACGTTCCAAAAACAGAGTCATTTAAAATACATACAAGATAGCCCGGCAGCGTACCGGCTAATGACATTTTTTTTTTTTTTTTTAAGTGTATTTAAATGAAGAGATAAAAAAAGCAATCAACTTCCATTAGCCATGAATCATTAAGTCGCAAACGAGCTAAAACTACAGGGAACAAGGGCACAGTAATGAGAACACGGTAGCAATCCATTTTAGATGATTTTTTTTCTTTGAGTAATTCCTCAAACTCAATACAAAACTTACATAATAGCATTTTTATACTCTGCTTACCACGTAATCATAATAACGATATATAAAGATCACATGAATAACTTGTAACCAGGGACCGATCACTGGTCCATGCCATAGCCATCGGGCGAATCGTGCGCAAGACATTATTTCTGGTGCGTTTCGTTAATTTCGTTCGTACAAAAAAGCATACTCATGGAGTTGTATTTTTGAAAAATGAAAAATCGAACAACACTGTTTCTGGCAAAAAATCAGTCCAATTGCGCCGATTCTAAAGCGAGACTAAAGTTAGGTACCATCGAGTGGCAACTCGTTACAAATTTGAAAAAATGACTGGTCGATGGAGTTACATTTCATTTTCGAGAACAGCCTTTGCGTACAATGACGATAAGTTAATACAAAAAGAACGAAAAAAGGTATTAACGTATAAGAAAGAAATATATATAAAAAAAGGAAAAAAAAGAAAGCATCATTAAAACGTGTTCACAATGTCCTTCTGTCGGGCGACGGCGATCCGCGTCGTAATACAAAAAATATATTATTAATTTGTACATGATCAACCACCCCTAAACTCGACGTTATCCGGCACGCGCGAAAGCACCCGAGAGATCGGCCGGCCGGCTGGCGAGTCCGCCGAGCCGCCGGTTTGACGCTGTTATTGCTCGGTGAGAAAATATATAAGCAGCGCAACGAGCCTACACACAGCTGTTTAACTTAAAAGTTACGTTAATCACACTTGCTTTTTCAAATATCACAATACCATCAGTGGATCGGTATCGATTTGTCGCCCCGGCGTGACCGGGGATTTTGAATATTTATATCTATTAATATATTATATATAACACAATCTAATATTATAAAGTGAATACAAGAAAATGTTGAAAAAGAAACGAAAAAAAAAAATATATATATATATAACGAAGTGTAATAAATACGAATACAAAAAAAACGCGTACAAAGCAAAGCCCGTTCGGTCGGTCGTTCGTTCGTTAAGATTTTGTCACTGGGGAACAAGAATCCTCGACTATACGGTTCGGTTGCTGAAAGACTGAAACGAAGTCAACGAAGCGCGACACGAGAACGCCACCTAGCGGCGTGCGCCCTGACGCGCTTCGTCGCTTGCTAAACCCCCGCAATAACCCCACCCACCCTCCAATTACACTGAGATTACTTTCGACGAAAGTCTAACGGTGGTTCGGACGAGCGCTCGACCGGTCCGTCCTGGTGGCAACCACGACGCACCCGCCGACTCCACTCGTCGTTCGGCTTTCTTGCGCGCAACTAAAATTAGCATTGCCTTACACGTTATACCCTATCGCTTATTTAACTTGACACTAGCCTGGATAAAACGAACGTACGCTACAAATATCACGAAAAATTTGTTATTATTATTTTCATTATCCTCATCGTGTTACCGTTATCGTTAATTAATATTTTTTATTTTTTCTTTTGTTTAAAAAAGTCTTATAACAATGCATCTTCTTCATTGAAGACATAAACCTCTTCTTAGAAGAGTAAGAAATATACTCCGCCGCTGCTAATTTGTTTCTCGCGCTATCACAATATAATTCTCCCTTAGAAACACTACGGACTCTATTACTTTATTAATAGAAATTTGAATGTGTCGGTAAGGTTCGCAAAGAGGCGCGTCCTCTTTCTCCGTTTATAATATATATATGTATATATATATTTATGTGTGTATGTGTGTGTGTCGTGTGTCGTAATACCATTCTTCAACTTCTTATCATCATTTTTTGTCTTATCTCAACTTTGCTCACATACCACACCCCTTAATTTTGCCTTGCCTTGTGTGTTTTTCGTGCGATAAATCCGCAACTATGCTTAGTTTCGCGGCAGTCGCAACTGGCACGCCATCTGTGCTCCCGGTCAACGGGTGAGTCGGTTATTTGACGGACAAGCGATTAATCCTGGTACGATCTGTAAAGTTTCTTCTTTTCCAATGTGAAGTCTCGACTGATCATGATGGTACCGCCTCGGGTCAAGTTTCTGTAAAAAACATAAACCAGATCGTTAGCACCCTCGAGACAATTATACCGATCGTATTGTGGTAAAGAGACAATGCTACTTTGTGATTCTAATTTCTACTAGTTCAACATTTACACTATTATTTTCACTTTTCAATTGCAAATCATTATAAATAAATACAAAGAAATCTTAATGGCACAAAAACAGAAACATGTTTAACAAGACATAATATGTTTAAAGTTTTGAAAATGTTTTAAAAATATTTTACAAGTGGTATAACATGTAATTGATATTTGATAAATTTAATTTTAATTTTCATAGTATCATTATCTCTTAATGATTAGAATCTCGAAGAAGAATTCTTACTTGATGAACTGAGGCAGCAGTATGTGCCAAGAGTTGTGATCCTGCTTGAGAGTCAGGTACAACTCGAAAGTGGATACGGCATTGGGATCGCACTGTATCCTAGACAGCCGTCTGCACATATTGTCATTCTCGAAATTGATGAAGAGAGTGCAACCCCTGCAAGAAATCCAAAAACAGTCATGATTAAATTTAAGCCTCGATAATTTTCAAGTGAAACCTCAGAAATGTTTAGCTCGTTTAATTGGGTACTTTATCTTTTGAAAATTAATTAATTTTTATTCTTAGCTCCATTAACTCATCTTTTTTAAATAAATGAAAGGTATGACTGAATGTTTACCTAAGACCGCAGGGTTCGTTCTCTGCCATTGCCAGGACATCTTGGGCGATCCTGAGTAAAAGATCGGCTGGCAACAAAACTTCGCCGCAAGCTAGCTGAGCGTGCTTGGCACCCCTGAGCTCGACTTCCAAGCGTTTGGCCAGCGCTTGACAGGCACCGTCCAGCTCGTCCGTCGGATATTCAGCTGTAACACAATAACAAGCCACGGGTTTAATATTGAGTTGAGAAAACTTGATCCCCTTTCCCGTGCCCTTCACCTCCCCCAGTTTTTCTCGTCCCTCCTTCAGCTTTACGTCGATTAACACGAAACAAAAGACCGGAGGATCCCGCAGCTGATCCCGATCAGCTGATTTCCTTTGGAGATAACAACGAACGCGCTTCCTACGAAGTGGGTTGTTACTCAAAAGAGAGAAAGATAAGAACGAGGAAGAGTGCGATTAAACAGTTGGGTGAGGGAGCCAGGTTTTTGGCACTATTCATTTTTTTTTTTTTTTTTTTCAATTTGCACATTTTGATCACAATTTTTATTATTGTTTGATTATATCATATTTTTCAAAAAATTAACATTCAATGTCGTCCAATATTACAATTCTTACAATTGAAACACCATCGAAAATAGTTTTTTTATTACATTTGAATTTTTTCATACGGTGAAAGCAGTGTCAAGACTTAAAAAATTTTAGTATC
>JABFOV010003779.1:0-15417 GCA_022817685.1 Aradophagus sp. ZL-2020
GGGGAGGTGGAGTGGCTGGCGTGGAGTGGAGGGGGGCGAGTGGGGGGTGGTGTGAGTGGGGGCTGGGAGTTGGTGTAGCGAGCGGTAGGGGGGCGAGGGGGTGGGAGGGGGAGTGGTGGGCGGGGGGTTGTGTGTGGGGGGGGGAGTGTGTGGTTGCGATGACGGTTGCCGGTGGGGGTTCAGGAGTAATCTGTAAAAGAACGTAAATGCAACTTTTTTTGATTATTATAATTGCATGTGTATATTTCGTTTTATTATCATTCGAAAGGAAATTGGGGTCTAAATTGACTCGTTCCCGGACTGTCAGAAACAGAGACAGGAGAAACGGTAGTATTGAATTTGCGCAGGGACGATGACTGTACCAAGATAAACGAATCACGTATTATTATAATAGCCAGTTGCTAAATGGTTTTTTCAATCCGTGCACAGTTCCATCTGCCCGAACATTTGTAAACCCCCTCCCCGGCCTGTCTTCTCCGTCTTCCTCCTCCTCCTCCTCCTCCTCTTCTTCTTCTTCTTCTTCTTCTTCTTCTTTTTCCACTTCTTCTTCGCGGACTCTCGGACAACGAAACGCGCCGTGCCCCACCGTTAATATTTCATTATGATCGTGTGTATGAAAATAATAAGGAATTTATCCGAGGCACTGTAGCGAATCCAGACCTCAGCCGCAACCACGCATGTATATTAGGAATAAGTAATTTTCGTCATTTTGTACGTAAAAAGATACGCCAAGCCAATCCGAGTCTGCTCATTAAAACAGTACTATACAATCAAACGGACACAAAGCAATTAGTTTTACGTACACATCATTTTAATTTTGCGAAATCAAACGTATTTCTACGTGGGGAGTACCAACTGCGAAACACAATTTTGGACGAAATTTAAAATTTCCGTTTAGTAAATTTTGACATTTTTCTTCTTTTTTAGAGACATTTTAATTTTACGTACACTACTCCCGCTCGAGATTCCGGGATCTCCCCCGGGATAATACTAAAAGGAAGGAGGCTTATAATATTTTTATTATATACACATATTTCTTGTGTACGTTATTATTTTATTTCTGTAAAATTGTCTTCCAAACTTTTTCTTCCACAGCTACTACCTCGTTAAGATTATTCTACGCGACTTGTCAACGAAACGCGAAAACATAATTCGTCGCGGATTTAATAGACAATACATTTCCAAAAACCGGTGGTAAATTATACGGCTGATTTGTAACAGAGTAAGATTGATTACAAATCAGTTTACGCAATTTGCATTCTGTAACTTTACTAAATGAATTACTAGACATAATCAGCATCGGAGCAGCCGTAATATTTCACTCATCCCTAACTTCGTGTGCTGAACATTTTGAAGGACATTGAATTTGACGATGCCCCGGGAGCCTCGAATTACACGACACAATTAAACTAATCAATCGAAAGCACAATCGACCCGGCGAAACAATCTTTTATTTAATCGCCCTTGCCGTCTCCTTTGTTCGTTTCTTGCGATCGCCGCTGCTCGAATAAAACTCTAATAAAACGCACACTCCAAACAAAATCTCACATTCGTTCGCTGTTCGCGCAGCACTTTCAACAAATTCATCACATATCAAAAGCCCGTATAAATTTGTCCGAGGAAAAACAAGTTATTACCATCGCGCGTTCAAAGTGTATTTACGCATTACAATAAATTACACCATATTGATTCAATATCGTAAGTGTAACTTGTGTGCAACGTTATTTGCATAATACAAGTTCTTTGACACATAAATTATTCAAATAATGCCGAATAAATAATTGAAACGTTTGAGCCGGCAATACTGCGCAATCGCTGAATTCAGTTGTCTATTCCGATTTTATATACAGCGAAGCATACGGCCGATATAAAGAAAATTACGTAAGAACGAGTGGCCAAGGCAGGCAAATGGATTCGCATACATTTGCAATGAAATATTGTTACAATAAACATTTATTAATAATTAAACTGGGTCAGTCTATTCTCCGCCTGGCGCGCCGATTAAACGGCAAAAGCGCCGAAACGTATTTCACAATTATTCGGCCACTTTTGCGATCGCGCTTTTTGCCATTAGTTTTCATAAGCGCGCCGGCATTTTTCTGTATAAATAAATAACCATCAGCGGCGAGCACGGAAGTCGCGGGCCGAAAGTGCAACTTTGCCGGCCGCGCATGATCGCCGGGTTGATCCCTTCGCGCCCGGCACCCTTTCCTTTCTCCACCGCGAGCCTCGCGGGAGTAGCGAAACCAGAGCCTATCATTATAGAGAAGGAATCATTGGATGATCTTAATCATGCGAACCACTCTCCGTTCTCGTTCACCGGCCAATCGCGTACGTCGACTTCGATAATGGTTTCCAGCGCTCCGCAAACTTGGAAACCGCGCTACGCCAACTGCCGACTTTCTTCCGCCCTCCGTTCATTTCTCTCTAATTCATTACCGTTACATATTTCGCAATAATAATTATACCGCGGCGATCCGACCCGAAATGCCATACAATTAGCTCCAATTTCGTTGCTCCCCGAGACGATTTTACAATGAAAAAATTATGCAACAACGAACGGCGGAATTTTCAATTCGACCGCCGCGCGCGTTCCTTTTCCCGCGAGCGAGCTTCGCGAAGCAAACCGCACGTGATTCCAAAGTGCCAACAGATGTAAGATTTATTAAAAATTAATGCGCGAATACATTTACATTTATAGAGATAACTATATCACGCGCAAAACATTTAATTGCTCGCTGCCCCCTTGCGCGCGCCCCCCCCAATTGTTTTTTTTTCTTTTTGCTCTCTCTCTCTCGCTCTCTTTCTTTTATTTATTCCGCGCTGCTCCGCGCTCATTGTCCATGTCATTATTTCCGCAAAAATACAGTCGTTTCGATTTTTCGTCGTATAATCAAGTGAATTAATGCACGCCGGTCTCAATTTTTCAATCTTTATCTCCATCTTGGTATCATTTGTTACGCCGCTCAATTATTGCGAGAAAAATAAATTAATGAATATTAATGTTAAAGCTCGAGTTTTTTATAACAATTTGTACAAGTGTGTTTCTTATAAATCACGTTGCGTTATGAATTAACACTCGCTCGCGAATGCCGTGCACAATTTAATATTAGTTCTAGTTGCTGATGAAATCTTTACGTATCGATGTACGCTGAATTACGTACCGACCATTTGTTTGCACGTTTTATTATTCACGAGGTAAAGAAGGTTTTTAAAATATACATCAACATTGCAAGTATCTTACATCAGTAACCGATTCAGTTATTTAATTATTACATTTTTTTAATGAATCTACGGAGGTGGTGAATTGATACTATAAATATGTAATAACACTGCAAAAACATGTGTTTAGTTTTTAGACTCTTTCATTGTCTCATATACCAAAAATGTCTTGAATCTCGACCTTTTTTAGTGCCTTGGACACCTAAAGTGTCTTAAATTAAGACTCTTTTAGTGTCTTTGTCCTCAAAACAAGACACTTATTTTTGTAGTGAATAAAGGCATAACTTACAGATTTGAATGGACCAGAAGGAAATGAAGATTGTGGAAGTATTTATCCGAAATTAATATCAATGATTAAATTTAATTTTTTAACTGAAAGATTCCAACGAATATATTTTAATCAGTGTTGAATAATTTAAGTCAAAATCAACTATTACTGAACGGTTTTGCAAACAGTTTAGATATTTTATTCTGATATGACAAGTTTAAAAATTCGATGAAGCAGCAATTGAAAATGATGAAGAGGCATCAAGGAAAGACGAACTGTACATTGCTATGCTGAAAAACTACTGCTGACAGTTTTTCAAAGTTATCCTTTTTTTTTCTCTAAGTTCACTATGATTCACTTACAAGACAACAACCATTAAATTAGCAATAATTTTTTATAAATTGTAACTAAAAAACACAAATCGATTATACGTCTGTATAAGATATTACATATCATTTTTCAACATGAACAAATTGACTACAAAGCCGTCAAAGATAAGTTTTACGATTGCACATTAAACATACATCACAATTTACTCAATTATCCAACAAGATATACGGATACACAATCTCATCAATTATCCAGCTCCCATCAAATTGCAACTCCAGCCTCCTGCAATACCTCCCCTTTAATCAAAATCCCAACCCCCCCCCCCCCCGCCGCCGTGACGGCGCGCGGGCAATAAAAGCGTCGCGAATAAAAAGCGGCCGATTTACTTGTCAGAGTATCCGCTTTCGCGGTGAACTCGAGCCGAAGAGCCGAATCCTCCCTTCGTCGCGGAGAATTCGCAAGCGAGCGCGAGCGAGGAAAGGGAGGCGGGCGGGAAAAGGACGAGCGGACGCCGGCGTCGGGAGCAGAGGTGTCGCCGAGGGAGTCTTTTTCGCCGACGTGACGTCAGCCGATGATCGCCGGCGTCTCGGGGTCGGCACAGCCTTGACCTATCTCAATTTCGCGCGAGGATAAGGCTCGGCCTTGAATCGTCGGCAGGAAGGAAGGAAGGACGGACGGAAGGAAGGAAGGAAGCCAAGTCGGCGAGAGCGACTCGGCTCGGCTCGGCTGCCTCGGTGGTTTGGGTCGGCCGCGCCAGCGGATTTCGTTCCGGGGAAAACCCGTGAAAAGCGCCACTTGTTGCGTTAGCCCGCAGCTCGGGACGAACGAGCGAGACGGCAGACGTGCGTGCGGCATCCTCGCCCGACGAGGCGCCGTCCTTCTCAAGACGAGACGACAAGCCGCTTAAGCGCCGCCGAGATACGACAGCCGTTGCCCTTATCGCCTCGTCCTCGACCGAGTCACTTTCCAAGCCGCCGTTTCCGAGCGATTCCGAGGGAGGACAAATCGCTCGCTGATCACTCCTCGCTCGCTTCTTAGCAAATTAATTCGCTATTTAGACATAAGTCGGCAAGTAATCGCTACGAAAAAAAGAGAGTTCTTCGCTGCAGAGATTGAGACGTTTTCGATTTGGAAAACGACAAAAGTGTCGAAACTTGCACTCAGAAAAAGGATGCATTGAATGAAGGAAAATTTTCTTGGTTCAAGATAAAAGGTATCTTGATATTTTGCCAAGAATAAATTTTCTTGAGGCAAAAAAAGTTTCCTTGATCCAAGATACTGAGTGATTAGGCCAAGAAATAATATATTGACAGGATAAAATTAGGTTTTAATCGAAGAAAAATGAAACAATTGTTTTTTTGTCAATCGGTTTCACTTATTTGGAGGTATAATTCGTTGAATAAGATTGCACTTTAAATTTGAACGTAGAAGAATATTTTATAATACGCAGTGTAAAAACTGATTTGAGAGAAATGTCGCAATTCAAGAAATTCGCGTGTAAATATCTTTTGCAACATATATAATTTGTACAACATTTGAAAAATTGTCTAGAACATCTTTATGAGTTATTAATGTCATTACCATTTCAATGTGTAATAAATAAAAAAGATTTCTTTCTTAACCTCATAGATACGTAAGTATCTACATGCACGTATACGTAAATAATTTGTGTTTAAAATAACTTTGGGTACACTTGTTTAACCTCTTTTTGTAATATGAAATGATTCTTAATATTTGAATGAATGTCTCTACGAGCACTGTTAATTTTACTATTTAATATATAACCAAAGAATTCAATACTATCTCATAAGTTTTAATATAATTTCTTGATACTTTCATTAAATACGCTACTCACATTTTGAAGCTTAATTCCAAGTGATTCAATCAAAGTTGAAAATGTCAGTAAAACACACAAGAAAAGTCCTAACATTACTTATAAATTACATAGAACTTACTGACGTATAATCATTATTCAATTAGTGATTATACTTTATGAAATCATATCTTTTTCAGTATAAGAAGTATACAATTATTAAAAAATCTTGCGAAGGTTGCTATTTTTGTCAGAAACTTAGCTGTAATGCACAACAAATTTGCCATTGTGTGTCGCATTTATCCATTGAGTAATAATGCGTTACAATTTTGTCAATAATATTTTTCTCGGTGAAGTTGTTTTAAAGAAAATAAACTATCATTATAGTGACAAACGTTTACATTCTTTATTTACACCGATAATATACGTTTTGATCTCAATAATGTTTTCGCTATCATTTGGTAAATAAATAAATCTGAGGAATCATTAGATTGATAGACGCATAAAAAGACTTGGTTAATTCAACTAGTTTTTAGTCACTGAATCACATAAAGCCAAAATCATCGTTTCTCTTAATAAGGAAAACCGTTCAAAATTAACAAAATTTTAACGATTTTTCTCATTAAATGGTATTTATACCATGACCTTATGTATTCTTGCTACCGAAAACTTCAATTAAATTTCAAAATCATTTTCATGTGAATAGTTATAGAAGATTCCTATCAATTCAATGAATAATTTCTTAAAACGACGAACTCGCTAAAGAATTCATCTCTAAATTTTTATCTTATTGGTAAGAAAAATATAATGTTTACCTGAAAAGAAAAATTTATGAAACATAAATCTTCTGGTGCAGCAACCTGTCGCATTCCATCAACCTACGCCATCTGGAACAAAAATTGATACCTTCTATATTTCGAGTAATAAAGTTTTTAATATTTTATGAGTTACTTATGAATTCGCGAAATCGAATATAATTGCTAATTTTATTTGTGATTTAACCGTCAAATTACGATGTTTAAATATTCTTCAATTGAACTAAATCAGTATTCAGTCGCACTTTACAAAACCTAAATCACGCCTTATAATTTTGGTTCATAGGCTCGATTTTTTAAAATGCAAATTTCTTCCCTCCTCCTGTCTACTCAATTTCACCATAAAACAGGTATGAAGTCAGCAATTACAAAAATGTTATCCTTAAGACAAGCAAAGTACAATTTGAACCTCTAATAAAGTTATTCCGACTTATCGCCAGAAATACGGTAACCTATATATAACACAAGAATTCAATCTCGGTAATTTAGTTCCAATTCACACTTGTATGGAAACGTTGCGACAAAGTCTTCATTTGACGAGTATATCTTGCCGATGGAAATTCGACGTCATAAATCGCCAAGTCAGATAGCCGCAAATGAAGATTTAAAGGAATGAAAATCGCACGCAACTTTACTTTCTTGTGGGGAGAAGAAGGAAGAAAAAAAAAAAGTAGAACAAATAATGCCACGGTCGTGAGTTGGCTACACAAAGCGAGGGGGACTAGGGAAAAAGAGGAATTAAAATTAGCAACCGACGGAAACATTGTGATCGATTTGCATGGAAGGCATGCAATTTCAGTCGTTTTCGCAGCTCTTTGCGTTGCGAAATTTGGTAGTCCCTTCTCTTATCTCCCACACTATTAACTCAATCATTTGCCTTGATTTTTTGGTCGACGGCACACCCTACATTTACTACCGGCTAGACGCAAAAAATGTCGAATTGCCTTGAAATGAAATCGCTCGCGGTTTTCGATGACAGTGATCAGGCTCGCGCGTAATATCGGTGCCCAGAGGGCGCGCTCCGCAGTCGCCGGCCACGGCAAAACGCGCGCAATCATGCTACTGGGTACACCGAAGCATCCGATCCACAAATTACCCTCTTTTTCACGGACCTAAGATCTGATCGATTTAATCAACGGTCTCGCGGACCAAAAATCGTTGTGTGAAACCTCGCCGGCCAAATCGCATCGCTAAACATGCTTTTTACAACAGCTCCGGCATTCAAATGCTCTACTAGTTTCCAACTTTCATGCCGACGCTAGTGCATTGGCATTAAAATTAATTACATTGTCTCTGCATACCGAGCAAACAAAAAAAAAATAACATTCCACATCCACGCGGAGAAACATCTTGTACGACTATCATCCCGATTCCAGTAACGAGTTTGTAACTGTAATCTAAGCATGACGAGATCGCAAAACTTTTCATGTATTTCAAGTTTTCAAACAAATTTGATGAATATCGAAAACAAAAACAATTTTGAAGTACATACATTTACTTACGTAACCTAATCATGATTCGAAATTTTCGGATTCAGACCGTAGGAAATATTTTAATGCTGAAATAAAAAAAGAATACCATTTTCATGTTGCTGAAGATTTTTACTCAACTGATCATTAAAATTTATTTTGAAAACAAGTTATTACACAAAACGTACTATGTAGAGTCAAGTTTCCTATTCCTTTTTATATATTTTTGCTCAACTGTGACTTGAAAAACAAAAGTGCAAAATTTCATCAAAATCTGCTTGTATTGTCTTACTATAATAGAACCACCTTAATTTAAATAAAAAATATCAATATTGATTTTATCGAGTACTGTAACTTATTTCTATCAATTTTCTTGTGACGTTCGGATACTTCTTTGCAACAAAATTAGCGCATGTATGTCTGAACTCTCATTATATATACGTAAGAAACTTCTTTCTCATCCTGTTGGCAAATTGTTGGTGTGGTCTCATGATTTATCTTTGTTTGGTTAGTATATTATTGTCTGTTGAATGATCTTGAACTAAGTAAATAGTATTTTCCATTGTATTCAAATTACTCAAAACATCAATTATCAAAAATTATTAGTTTTCATTTTAAAAAGTTTATGAATCATTGCATCATCATGCAAATCGCTTCTTCACTACTCTATCCTCAGAAAGAAAAGCCCTCAATAAATTTTAGTAAAAATATTGATCTCAAATTGTACAACCTTTTTTTCGAAATAAAAGTACACCATACGGCGAAACTGGACACAATAATTTTTATGTAATTTGCTCTAGTTTAGTATGTACAAGAGTTGTCAAAGACTTAAAATTTATAATCAAAGTGCTTTAAATACGAAAGCAACACTTGCAAAAATATCAAAGTACTATTATTCAATTTCCGTTCATTCATCAATTAGACCAACGGTAACAAAACACAAACGTTGGTAAAAAAAAAATCTCAAACTAATCCTGGCGTTTGATCTTAAACCCTCAGTACCTGACTTGCGGTCGTAATAATTTAGTGACGTAGTTTGACACCGCGTAACTAATGAATAGCTCTCGTTGTTCGGCTATTTATCTAACATTTTTCCAGCCGGAGATTATAGCAGGCCCGAGGTTAGCGGCGAGTGGTTCGCCTTTAACCGAAGTGACGTCGGGTCGAATTTTATAAAATATCATTAATCTTGTTCGTTGCAGCGCAGACGTTTCGGGAAGAGCTCGTAGTAATGCACGGGCGTGCGGTCGAAACGTGTGTTTATGCCATCTCGCGGCAACCACTTAGGCATGATTTATCGCAAGAAATTATCCGAATGCTAGAAATACCGTATCATTATGTTGTCCGCTCGGCTCGCGGGGCGCGTATGCGCGAGACGCGCGAGGATCCCGCCGCTACGATATTGCCGATCCTTCTATCAATATCGAGCGTCATAAATGCGCCGAGCCATTTTTTCACGTCGCTACGTGCGTGCGCGACTCACAGCTCCGTCAAATAAAGCGCCGGCTATTTTTCAATTACGCCAATCACACGGACGGATCCGTCGCACGGAATATTCCATTGGCGCTTTCCAATGGATCTTTGGCCCGGCTTTCGTCTCGCTTTTGTGCCGATATTCGCCGAACGAAGGCCGGGCGAAGGCCGACGCCGGATAAGGAGGGACGAAGTATTGAGAGACAAGGGAAAATCAAATAAGGCGGACACGGGTTACGTGCTTTTCATCCAGGCAAATTCGCGAGCATGCACGTGAATGCGATGATTGGTTGAATACAATGTACCGGAAAGGTCTATTCCGACCAGTAACTTCTTTTGCTAGACAAACTGTGTTGTTAGTAAAGACGTTCCGGACCTCCGGCATCGTCAAGGGTCGTTTCGTTTCAATTATATTACGCTGCATATGCCGTCGGATGGAACGTACGCGAAATGCATGTTTCCACTCAATTGATTTTGTTTATTAATCTTTAATTGAATATATTATCTGCTTTCCTTACATCGCATCTTCGTTCCTACTTTTTCCTTTATGTCTTTCTATTATTGACTGCAAATTTACACTGATACTTGTATTAATTCAATTCTTACTTTTCAACGTGCATTCCATCGAATAAAATGCAGCTCGCAAGTAGTTTGGATGAAATTTTCTTCCGTCAACCCCACTGAGCTGTTCTGTCGACTTTTTACTAATTAACTATTTCAAGTGCTGGGATTCGAACGAAAAAATGTCAAGTTTTCTTATCGACAAGTTTGCCCGAGCCGTTACTTTCGTTTCATATGACCGACGACAACAAAAACGAGCCGGTTACGTTTGTCGAAGAATTATGACGGCACTGTTTCACCGATTATGTATTAAATCTCGAGGCAATTACATGTGCAATTATTTAGTCAATAAAATGAAACATTAATGGCACGTTCAAGCAGCGAGGAATTATACATAGGAAGAGTGACTTTTTGCCTTTGCTTACGTCCGATTAATAAGGTTACGCCGTAACGAGAACTTTGCCAAGCTCGTTCGGCGAAACAAGTAATCAATATTACATAAACCCTTTCCGCTTTTTCTCCACATGCCCAGGATGACTTTTCCGATTGAATATTTCAAGCCTCAACAAATATAGTTTCGGTTTTACAGACATCGACGAAATTATTGACTAATCAAAATACTCGATACGACGTTGTTAAACGTTCGTCGTTCTTCTTTCAAGTCCAAAAGTAACGGTACATTTTAACAATTCGAAATAATTTACAACATTCGAAACGACTCCAAGAGCTGTTAAGTATTACAGAACCGTGTAGACTCGCGGGAAAAAATGACACAGGAGATTTTACTACATTTCCTAAGAACTGGACACTGTTAATAATTTTGCAGTCAATTTCAAGTAACTTTACATTAAATAGAATTCAAGTAACTTCGTTCATTAAAATGAATGTACGAATGCATGAATCTAAACTATTAGGACAATGTGATTTCAATATTTGTCCATTAAATTTAATGGACGTCTCCCAGTGCTTACATTAAATTTCATGACATGTTTAACAGTGTGCCATTTAAATTATTGTCTTGCGTAATATGATTAAACTATTCTCAAACAAGGAAAAAATTCTCGTCAAGTTAATAAACCGACTATTAATTGTGTAAAATAGTTTAAAGTTACAATCTAAAACAAATTCGTAAACGAAAATTTAAGTAAATTTACACATTTACTGTTTAAGATGAATTATATCCTCAAAGATTTTTTATTTAGAAAGTATACTTTTCAAAGTGTCACACGGTCTCCGACTGTCATATTATTTTTGTCCGTTAGAAAAGATTTGCATGTGTGTTAGATGATTGCAAATTTATTAAATACGTAACCTTCTTCTTTATCAACTTCACATACTCAACTATTGAATTTTTATCCCGCCACTCATGTTTGACGACGTTGTTGCAAAAGCACATTTTGCCCTATCTGCTTTTCATCTTGAAAGCGTAAGAAGAAACGAAGTAGATGGCTAAACATTGTACCGATAGGAATTGTAATGTCAACAAGGCCGGATCTAACACAAATGCACAAATGTTCGCACATGAAAGTTAAATTGAATTCTGCTTTGGCAACTCTAGCGAGAGAAACAAGCAAAGGCCAATTATCGAATAGGTAACTATCAGTCAAATTCCAATGTTTGACATGTTTCTAATTAACTATTATAATGAAAAACAAAATGATTCGATCCTAAAAACGCACTGCAACTGTTTACCGAATTAACTGCTCTTTTGTTGCAATCGTAACTCGTTTACTTTTATTTATCGTTTCGATAGAAAACGGCTGGCTCGTTACCTCTTGTGCGATGTTAAAAAAAAACATATGTATAAATGTTCCGACATTGTTGTATTAATAAACGTGGCCGAATCAATTTCGAGTTCATTGCGTTATGCAATGCTTTCAATGAATATGAAAAACTCATTATCGCTCGCGATTAAGCGTTTGTTTGGAAAAATGTAACGCAATCATTTTTTTAATGAGAACGTTGCATTTTTTTTTTCTTTTCCTATTCGTTCGATACAAATCTACCAACAATAGTTGTTCCAAAAATGTCAACATGAAAATCTACTTTAAGTGAAAGTCAGCGAAGAAAGAACCAAGAAATCGTGTTATCAGAATACCTTGTACAAGGTAGTAGTCACTGATTCAAAGCGTGCATTTTTGCACAATACATTTCACCATTTGTTTTTGCCAAGTGTATTTAATTAAAGCTGCATTAATATCGGCTTTAATAAAATTATACAAACGGCAACAACTGATTATGATTTTTGTTCAACACATTCCCAATCAATTTCTGTCTCAAAAAAGAAAATTCAATAACAATCCCACTTGTTTTTTTTATTTTTTTCTCTTTTTCTTTTTTTTTTTTTTTTTTGACTTGTAATAAAATCAAAACAAACTCTCGGCACATTATTGCCGTAGAAAGCTATTCCTGAATCAACGTAACATTTAAATAAACGTCTATCTTTGTAATTCCTCTGCGCCGAGCATTACCGAATAACATTTCGCAAACAATTTTTCCCCCTCGACGAAAAATGTTTTACATTGCAATAGCAATTTCCACTTTCACTTCGGGAAAGTTCCCTTATAAATATTGCTTTGAATTCCTAATTCTCCGCAAAGCTTTGACGCGAAATTACAACTCGGTCGATGAATGACGGAGAAAAAAGGAAAACAGAAAGGAAAGAAAATAATAAAGCGAAACGAAAAAAGGAGCAACAAATAAACTCGACCGTGGGCCTAAAGCGAATCGTCGTCCAAGGAAAAGGTAAAATTTTAACCGTAATTATAATTCAGCGACAACGGCGCCCGAGACGGCGAGCCGGGACTTTAATCTGGCTGCAAAATTCACGGGAATAATGGATTCATAAAATTAAAGCATCAATTCTTAATTCGAAAATGATATGAAAACGCAATTAAAGGAACGATAATAGCCGCGGCATAATAAAGGTGCACTTAACGTGGAAACGTGGACTCGGGGGCCGCGGCTGGAAACATGTGGCATTGTGTCTTGTTGGTTTCGTTAGCTTTTATGGACGATCAGAGACGAGTCGTCCGGATGTTGATTTGTACGCGACCGAGGGTAAGACCACCGCGAATATCGCGGCCTTTCCCATCGGCATCCTCGCTCGGTCACGTGGATCGGCTCGAAACATGTCGAGCTCTCGATTCCGCCGAGCGCGCCGTTGCGCAGCCACAGTTGCATTACATGGCGATAGCTTTCCAAGGCATTCAACTAATTCTAGGCTCGAAACGTTCCATTAAAGATTCAGCATGTAATTGCGAATGATCGTAGTGCCCCGTTCCACGTCCATTTTTAGCCTTTTCGTCTCCCATTCGGCTCCGCCGCGTTCGTGCGCGCCGCATTTCACGTCCGTGTGCGAGCGCGCCGTCGTGTGCGTGTTTAAACGACGATTAATGTATGTGCATTCGTCCGACAAGAAAATGTCACACGAGAATCCCGCGCAAGCGCAAGCGCACTAATCGAATCACCGGAAAATTTAACATAATCACTCGCGAATCTAATGCTAATTTCATTTCTATTTGACGCCAAATCACGGCTCATTGCGGCACCGTAAAAACCCGGCAAATTGACTTCCAAGAACGCGCCGCGCCGTGTTATCGGCCAATTTCGCCATTCGCCAACGCCATTGTGATATTAATTAAAAATCCATGTCAATCGTTTGGGATATTCAAAGCGAGTGTCGACGCGAATTCGGACAAAAATCAATCCGGCTGCTGTAAGTATAAAATCTTTCGAAACTACGTTTATCAATTAAGGTGAATGCATATATATATTTAATAACAGAAATGTTAAATTATGGAATTCAACATTTAGAGAACACGTGGTAATATTGTTTTAGCCAGCTTTTTTTATTGTTGTGTTCATCTGATCGAGAACATAATAATTCTCAATAAGATAGATTAATTTTAACAGTTCGCGGAAACGATCGACGCGCCGGAAGCTTTTTCAAATAATTCCACTTATTACGTTTCAGAAAAAAATTTTAGTAGGAATAACTGTTTTCATCGCTTAAAATGAATGCTACAAATATATTTCGTTTGATCCACTGTAATTACAATTATCGTAACTACAAAAAGTTGGTTATACTGGAATTTTCCTCAACTGAACTGGAAACCATTGCACGCATAAAAAAAAATTCAATGTATTAATTTAAATCCGATAATGAAGAAGAATTGTTTTTAAAAAATACAAAAATTACTACTTTATTATAAAAAAAAAAGCCCGTAAATAGTATTTTAAATGATTCCTTTTACTAACAGCTTAAATCTAGCAAACCTGAAGAAAACATTTTTCTGCAATACAATTTTATTATAATTAAACGAACATTTTTAAGAGTGTAGGTGTATGAAAAAAAAAAAAAAAAAAAAATATCAACACCAAATTTCTAGATTAATAAATTAATTACGTTTGGAAGAGTATTTCTTTGCTTCTTCGAGATATAATTTTTTATCAAATACACTTTTCTTAAATTCACATTATTTATACATAATTCAACTTCCATATTTCTCTTCATTTAATAACGATCGCTATTCTTCATATCATAATTCCCCTTTTTTTTTTTAAAGACTCACTCATTATTAATCAGAAAACAGTTGAGATTGATCGTCACGACTTAAGACACCTTTGAAATCACAAATTCACTGTTATTCAAAATAAAAGATCGCGCGCGCTTTACTCGAGCAGAATAGGAGGAAAAAGAAAGGGAAAAGGAAGAGTTAGTTGAATTGTTTGCCAATCTGGATTCAAGCGAGAAAGGACAAAACGTAAGAGTGAGGAGAAAAAAGATGAAGCGCGAGGCAGAAAGGCGGAGGCGACCGCGCGGAATATTAAAGGCTGATTAACATAAGAGGACAGCTAGGCGTACGTGTCTTCAGAATCGTGATGATATTATTGATTGCTGACTAGTCGACAATAAAGTGTCGCCGCGTAACACCGGTTAAAAAGGTATATATGTCAGCCGTTCCGACAAGAATAAGTCGTAAGTAGCTGAAAGGAAAACAGCGGCCGGGATAGGCTCGTTGCTCCGAGCATTGTGTTTGACGACTTATAATGTATTCGCCGATCTAACTGTGCCTGCATTCCAATCTTGTGAATAATCCGAGAATAATAGACCCTCGATTGTCATTTATCCGTTGTTTATTTGTGACTCGGTCAATTGTTCCCGTTTCTTCCGTCTTCATTCCATTATTCCCTTTGCCTCGCGACTTTTTTCTTCGTCTCTCTTCTTCTGCTCCTCCAAACAACACACACGGAGAGAAAAATCCTACTATAATCTGTTTGGAAATTCATTACAAATTACTAGACTGGTTTATTAAAGCGGGGACAAGTCACGAATATTTTGCTTTTCATTAGACCGTTTAGTAAATTCTTAAACAGTCATTAAAAATATTAAGTCACTTTGTCGTTGTTTTTTATTTTATTTATCTGACGAAATTTACTTTGTGTTGAAAAATACAATGCTCT
>JABFOV010003780.1:0-15417 GCA_022817685.1 Aradophagus sp. ZL-2020
TTTTTTTTTCTTTTTTTTTTTTGTTTTTTTTTTTTTTTTTTTTTTTTTTTTTTTTTTTTTTTTTTTTTTTTTTTTTTTTTTTTTTTTTTTTTTTTTTTTTTTTTTTTTTTTTTTTTAATTGTACAGGCAAAAATAGAGAACAAAGTGTGAATAAACTTTCTTTACATTTTCATGTAATCGCTTATTGAAAATTTTTATTAATTTTAATATTGTGAATTGACTGACAGCTTCGATAATTACTAATCCCATTTTTCAAAAATTTCTCAACATTTAAATGAGTAAATAAATACTATGTAATACTCCACCGTGATGAAAAATAGCAATATTTGTCCTGATTTCGGGACACTCCCTAATACGTATTCATATATAATATTATTCCGTGGAATAAATCCACGGAAGTGGCATCGCGTATATAGCATTTAATGCAAACGATTTGCGTACCTGTCGTTTTTGCCCTCCCATAATATTCTTTTAAGTTGGGAAAGTTGTAGCGGTAAGTTTGTTTCTTTGTTACGACGATTTATTAGGTTTCATTCAACACCCAGTTGTCAAACATTTCAACGGCGCTTGTTGTTTTTCATTATTTTTTTTTTTCCCCTTCGAGTAGACATTTTTCCGATTCGGTATAAAAATCGCACAACTAGCGCTCGCCGTGAATAGATAACATGCAAACAGATACAGTGGTAATGGTCCGTATACGAACAGACGAGATGTTCAACACTGCAAACGCGCAATCGGACTGACTAGTCGTAAATTTATTCGGCCGAACAGAAAACAGTTACCGGTTTAGTTGTGCGGTATAGATTTCAGGGCGTGTCGAGCCGGGATCCGTGTTTGTATTAGAGTACAGATCCAAGACAGTGAAAGTATGAGAATCCGAATTTCAATTACAACGGAACTTTAAAACAATTGACTAACACTTCGAACTAATCAAGAAATGGCATTAATTTAAACAGAAGGCTTTCCGATGAAAATTAACGTGGCGCATCCCCCGGCTCGCCTTTGTTTCTTTTATTTATCAAGTTATTTATTATTTCCTTGAAGCGCCACTTCGACTGAATTACGCGCATAACAACGACCGGGAATGTTGTTGCATTTACGAAATTCGAGCGCAAAATTAAGAATATTAAAGTTGAAGTACCAATTTTCAATATAACTTCATACAAATTATAATTACATCACAGCTGCTTCTTCGTAATCAGAATGTGTCAGAAATTTCTGAAAAATGTTGTGCCTTGATAATTGAAGTACAATATTGAACTGCTTTTCAACAGCACGAAATAGATAGTTCATTTTGGTTTTTTGTAAATTAAACTCAACTTTGAATTGTTTGCAAAATAACGTTGCAAACTTTCTCCACTTTTGCAAATTCAATTATTGCGAATTTCAAAATTGATTAAAGTTCGAATTTGTAGCGAAAAAAATAACTTTCAAACTACTTGTTTGCTACGTAATAAATATTTCTATCTCACTGATCACGGAAAAAAATGCACAATATTTTAACGTTTATCAATTACACGTAATAAAACGTCCCGTGTTATTGTTCAATTAAGCAAATTAACGGAACGAAAGTGTGGGATGAAAGAATGCGTTTCGCGCGAAATAAATTCCCAAGTTAATCTTATCATCGGTTACAAATCATGAGAGCCATCAAATCTTCGGAGGAAATCATTTCGTACAATCTTCTGACCGAAACGTCCCTCACCGAAATCACGTTATGCTCAAATAATCTCTCAGTAGAATCATAATGCAATCAAATATTTCATTCGCTATGCGTTACGTATTTCACGGTTTAGATTACGGCGACTTCGTCATTTATTTATGTGTTTTTTATACGACGATTTGCCTCGTTAATAATAATAATTAAGCGGTATACATTTGTCGCGAGTTTTTATCAAAACTTTTGTAACATACTCATTTGAAAGTTCTGCATTAAGAAATCGAGGTTGCAAGTATAACGAAATATTGTTTAAAAAATTACGCTACCTGAAATCAAGTTTCATAATATAAAAACAATTATAAATATCAGCAAAATAAATAATTGTTTAACAAATATTCATATCTTCATTATTATACAAACATTCGTGCCTTTTTTACAGTGAAAATTCACATTTCATAATCAATTTTTTTAATTATAATTTACTTTATTATATTTTTTAATAAAATACTTAAATTCAAAAATTAATTTAATTAATGCCAACCTAAAAACAAAAATGTAAAATGATTCACATTACGAGATTGTAATAAAGAGTAAAGTTACAGTTTAAATTTGAAAGAGAGTGTTCCCGAAGAAGCTTAATCAGACAGCATTAAGCTTATTAACTCGTTACAGTCATAAGCATTATGAGCAGCAGTGAATTCTATAACGGTTCAGCCATTAGCCTGAACGATTCATCTCCATTCAACTCCATCCCCAAAATTCCCATCATCTACTAATACGCCCATTTTCGGATTACGCATTGAACATTTTGAGAAATAATACGCCGGTGTTTGAAAAGTAACACATTTCAATTACCTTTTCACCAGTTCTCGCAATCATCTTTTTTAGGCAAGGATAGACCGAAGTCTAGTTCTCTCTATTTTTCTCTCTCTTTTTTTTTTTTTTTTTTTCATCCCTTTGTTTTCTATGCGAGGTTTTATTTGCTGAACCGTTCGCTCGGCCTAAAGTTATTTTGCTTTCGCCGCGCCATAGAAATAGCGTATCCAATTTTTGAATACTTTAAACGCTTTTTTTCAACAAAAATTCGTCAAATTAAAAGCCAGGCACAAATAATGCTTGTAATCTATTTTTATATTACCTCGTCGGACATAAGTTGAATGTTACGGTCTTCCGAAATAAAAAAAGAAATAAATAAATAGCAATGGAAAAAAAGGCAAAGAAATCGATTATTGAAAGTACGTAATCAAGAAATTGATTGAAATTCGAACGCAGCGGGGAACTTTCAAAGATCCGAAACAGAGGAGCGATTGAGAGGATTTTACAATTCTTTCAAAATCCAATCTCCAAAGAGGACTAAAAATTCCACGTTACACGGCTAACCACCCGAAGCACGGTTGAATACAAGTCAAATGAAATTGTTCTTTCATCTAAACGATGCCAAAGTTTCCTGATTGTTAAATTAACTCTTAAACGACCGTACGGGTCTGCCAGACCCGAGTGGAAAAAAGGCGAAAACAGTGTAACTGTTATTGCACGGCACAGATAATAAAGAACCGACAACCATTTGAGAATCAACGATAACATTTCCGTGTCCGTGTACCGTTGTTATTAAAACAACCGAACGATTTTGTCAAACCAACGAGAGACGCCGGCCGACTCGACCGGTCGCGTCCGGACGCCCCGTTTGGCAGCGCCTAAATATTCATTAAACGGCAATCAATTTCCATCGCGTACATCTGCACTTGGCGACAATTGGCCCGCGAGGTGATATAGAATAAGTAAAAGTTGATTCGTAATGCGCAAATTCAATGCGGCGATCGTAATTGAATGCGGCCGTTGGACTTTCGCTGATGTCTCATATGATGCTTCGACAGTTTCAAACTTGACACGATAATCACGAATTTCTCCTACAATTTCCGGATAGTCAATAATTCAGGGAATTGCATCGCGCTGTTGAATTTGGACGTTTACTGTCTCGTCCGATGTTTCAGTATAACGACCGAAAGCGCTGGTCGTTAGAATGGGAAGGTTCGAGTCGCAACAGCGGCAAGAGCGGCTTGCGCACTACACTGTTTGTTACTTGTACTACTGAAACGCTACACACTGTCCGTTCCAATTAACTTTTCACTACTAATTTATGCGGTTACAGAAACTAGACTCGTCGCGTTTATAAACTTCTATTTTACTGTTACGCTTCGCATTAATAATACCGTATTATTGTCTATCAAAGATTTGTTGCAAATTAATACACGACCGAGCTGTCATGCGTGCGAGATTATACCAAGTATAATCGTATATTTGTTTCATAGGAGTACGTAAAGCGGGATCGCTTTATTTATTTATTTTTCTGTTTATTTAGATCTTTTTAAATGGTAAATTGAAAGTGATATTTTACTGATGGTAGAAAAGTCATTTGATTTCTTCGGGCAACGACTTTCTGTTTATTATCATCCTCGTTAAAGATGTCTATTTATTGCCTTTTTCTGCTTGGATGTACCAAACCTGCGATTATTGAAGTAATTGGAATTTCCATTACAATATAAAATATGAATAAAATGAAATTCAAGTTTGATTTTGTTTGTAATTATTGTTGCATGAAACATTTAAGAAAGCGTTGAGTTAATTTCAATTTGTGTCAAATAAAAATTTTATTCCTTGGAGCGAGTGACCAGATTTTCAAGATATACTAAAGACTGAATTCCGGGCAAGAAATGTCTTGTTGTTATAGACATCTGCGTCTTATAACGCAACTTCATATGTATGAGCCGGAGTAACACATGTATTATTTTGAGACGCATGTATATTCAAATTCAAAATCATTTATATAATCGTAAATGACACTGGCTGTGGATATTGCACTAATACCTAGTTACACTTGCATATATTAGTTCTGCAGATATTGGCTTTAAAATAAAATATGCAACATCGAACGTCTTACTGAACGCCTCAAATGAAGTTATCCAAGCGTCTATTAAATATTAAGATAAATTAATTTTTTTTATTAGAATAACACAAATAGACCGTAATTAAAATATCTCTTTAATAATACGAACAGTTGGAAATGTTGTAAAAGTCGTTTTAAAAACGTATCTTTAGAATTTTATTTTTTACTTGTATAATTAATAATTAATTTTGTAGGAATTGTAATTTATTTGAATTTCTATGGAACGCCGTTTGCGATGTCATTCGAAACGAAACAAGTTATATCAATTCATGCAAATTTAATTTTAGTGCAATTAATTAAATTTACGTCAAATGGAATACATTAAAACTTATATTTGTAAGTGAGATTGTATTTAATGGAGAAAAGGAGTTCACATTCCGCACAGCAAACAATCTATGTGTGTTCCATTTATAATTTACAATATAAGTTTACACATTTCAACATTATTTCAATGGTTAGAAAATAAACTTGTATTCGTTCTTACTTTTACAAAACATATTGTCATGTATCGCTTTTTATATAAAAGATAATATTTATATAACGTATGTACGAGTGTTGAAATTCAAACAGATTATCCTACATGAGAAATGTGAGTCTAATTTTATTACACGTATAATATAAATTTATGTATTCAAATACATTTTTTTTATTTTGCAAATCAATATTAAAGATTAACTGAGTATTCGTATTTTACCACAAAATATATATAATTCTTTTCTCAAATTCAAAATTCAAGTAAACGAAAACTTAATCTTAACAATAACTCAAAATGGCAATATTTTTATGTTATTTTAATAAATCCTCTATTTAAATTATATTTTCGTTTAAGAAAATCGACCCAACTCAAACATCAAGTCATAAAAGCCATACGCGACAATATTTAACGCCATTCTCAACTTCATGTATTGGACTTTTCACATTTGCCAGATTACACTATCGGATTAAACTTACATTACGTAGGCTCTAGCCGAATAAGGGACGTCTAACTGACCCAAACATCAATCGATTGGTAATACGGGCTCAACGTTCGTGCTACAGAACATATTATTCGAGGAAAATTTTAGTTTATTATCTCGCCGTAATACATCAGCGCATTCTTTTAAACGTTTTAATATGAATTAAAATACTCTGTTATTTCCAACTAACCACAAGCGAATATTTTCTAAAAAAAATTAAACCCCACTTTGTTCCTAATTTTTAAAGCTACAGTTATATAATACACAAATATTAATTAAATGTAAAAATGCACAAAATACATAGTAAAAATTGGATATATTTAAAAAAGTTAAGGTTTTATAATGTAATATATCATTTAAATCCATACACAACACATTTGCCATATCAATATAATTTTCCACAATTACACAACTGCAAATTTCAATTATAATAATATTAGGCCTTCACAATAAGAGCGACCAGAGAAATCTACGCAAACAATTACGTAACGAAAATGTTGACTAGCTTCACACAATATTAATACTAGCGTTAATGACGAAGCCAATATTCGATGTAATTAATATTTTATAAAACATGAATACCTAATTACTTGACAACGAAATTTCGACACAGAAATATATTTATCGTATAGCAAAATCAACAAATCAACATATTTAGAAATGTAAAAAAAAAAAAATGTTTGTCAATACATATAATTAAGTTATACAGTTTAATAATGAATTATTTTCAAAAACAAATAAACAAGTAATTTGATAATTGTTTCTGAAAATAAAATATTTCCTTTATTCTTTTTCACAAGAACACGGAAATTTGCAATCTGACTGAAATCCGCCATTAACGCTATTTGCACGATTTTAACGCGTTTACTTTCCGGCATAACTACAACTTTCTTCCGCGCCAAGTCAAAAACTTAATTTAATTAAGTTATTTCGCGACATACTATAAGACATCTAATTAACATATGTTGACCGACACTCTTAGTACTCTAAACTTCCATTATTTACTTTCAACAAGTTCACTAATGTGAGCATATCGGCCATAATATACATATATATATATATGCTATGAAAGGATCGTGCATAACAGCTGGATCTAAAAAGTAATGTTGAAGTTTGATTTTGCGTGTGTAATATGCAAATGACTTTAACTCCAATCGACATAAATTAAGTAATAATTTATGACAAATTTTAGTTTGCATTTTGGATATATTTGGCAATGTAACACGACAAACACAAAAATGTATAATAATTTAAACACTTCAATCATCGATCATAAGACCAATATATCTGAGTGAAAAATATGCGAAACTTTTTGAAAATAACATTTTCAAAAGCAAACGAAGTGAAACAATAACTGCACGAAGAACTCGGGCAAAAATTAACGACATTAACATGCCACCGAGTAATTCGTCGTCAAGCTCGATTACGAGTGACACTTTCGAAGATGACAAAAGCACGGGGCATAAATCACAATGTCGGAAGTAATATAAAATTTACGAATTACCGTGCTCTTGCGAGGATGCACTTTTATTAAACAAACGGAAAAAAATGCATCAAATAAGGAGATAAATGATTGTAGAAATGCACTCGAGCGTCAGCTGTCGCAGGTAGTTTACTTTTTAATTCGGCAAGCCCACGTGGTTTAATAAAAATCGTAGAAATACGAGTTACAAAAAGACGAAGAATTACTTACGTATCTTACGGACTTAGGAAGCCGGCTGCTTAGCTTTTTTAATTAATGAATGAACACACCTGGCGAACGCAACGTGTGTTCTGGATTACTCAACTACTCGGACGCTCTTTCGCCTAAATTGCTTTATACCTGCGCCTTCAAAATATGTTACCGTATAATGGTTACAATCTTGATCTTGAATATGGTAATGATAATTAATAAAACTTTCTTTCGCCTTTTAACCGACCGGCGATTTTGGCTTCCATTACATCCTCAAACTTCAATTTCAATCCAAATTGGTTTTTGACTTTATTTTAATTGCACGAGGACGAAAACGTTCCTCTTTTTTTTTTCACCCACCTTTTGCCATTCAACCGAAACTCGACCAAGTATTTCAAGACGAGAAGCTACCGTTTTTAACGTTATCTATAATTTTATTTACGAAGGAAATTTTCTTACGAGCCAGCTGAATTAATGCAATAACAAATTCACCCAATAATTTCAATCGAACGTTTGTTATTCCTCAATAAAAAAAAAGGTATCGAGAACAAGTTGTTTCAATATTTCAAGCATATTATAATATACACGCGATACTCATTCAAACGAATAAAAACGAGTCGCAAAAACAAGCCCTTATTAATATCTTCTTATTTGCCCCAACATCCGCAATGTCAACATTACCCAACATTTATCTGGCAAGCGACAAAAATTTCATGTCACAACATTTATTAAATATGCAGAAATGTTATGAAACCTATTTTTTTTTTTTTTTTTGTTCCGTCGCGAGCGAACGGAGCATGAACAATACTGGGCAAAAAATTTCCATTATTTCGTAAGCGTTCGTTTAAAATTTATCCGCAAATTCGGCCGACGTTAATACGTTTGGAATAATTCATACGAAAAGATTTGATCAACGATATTAAAATGAAGTGACAACAATACTACTGCTTGTTTCCTCTCGAGCGAAAATATTTCCTCGAAAAGTAATATACAGAGATTGCTCCCTCTGCGATTCTATAATCTTAATCCGTAAGTGCGGGGCGGACGGGACGAAGTGGTCTTATGGTCGAAAGTATCTTTGGGGATGCTTTGATGTAAAGACGCCGGAGTAGGGGTGCTCATGGCTGCTCGACCTGCTATCCGAAAGGGGTTCTCTTGTTGGGTTGCGAGTTCAACCCGAGCGGTGATCGTGCGGCGGAATCAGTACTCTATTCAACCGCGCTAAACGAAGGCACGGGAGAATACTTGAAGCGAGAAAGGCTTCTTCGGATGGTACATGGACGGGCGCCAGAAGTGCGCCCATCGAGTCACCGCCAGGACCGATTTCCTGACGCAACTTCTGCACCGACGATTTGATAGCAACCATACTGACTTATGACGAAAACAGATAGCACGGAGATACGAGCTCGCGGGCACACGTGACTCCGAAACTTGTTAGCCCGGGTCACGGAGAAAAAGCCGAATCTTTCGCTGGATTGCCGATCCAGCGACATAATCTGCTCGCTGGGGCGAAATTCTCCAAGAATTAATCGGATTTCTTTACGGTGGAAACGCGGCCGAGGAAACGTATTGCTGAATCTCGGATTGCGAATTTCGAGATCGACGCGTAGAGAAAAATCAAATTACAACATCGTGTCACATTTTTATAAATACGCCACATAGGCGTTAACGTTGCACGATTTCGGTGCAGGATTCTATTAGGTTCTTGGAAATTTCACCGTTCGCTTTACAGGTAGAGGGTATAATTAAACTCTAACATTTGTTTAATGAAGATAGTTGTCACTGTGATCTTGAATTCCACAACCTGCATTTCGATCCCAATAATTTACCCCCCATAAAGTTGACGAAATTAATGAAGGAGGTCATAAATTCACTTGGACGACCAGCTGAAATTTTAATTGCTACACCGTTGGTCGAATAAAATTTTCTGCAACATCTTCCGCGCCGTAAAGTATTCGCTGCTTTTCGAGACCATCTTGACAGCCAGGACGGTGTTACCATTCACGAATTCCGCGCCAAGGAAGACGCGTTTAATAATAAATGAAGTACGTCAACGGAGCATGGTTTACTACTTAAAATTGTAAGATGGGATGACAGCATACACAATAATAGATTGGTTACCGCGGTCAGAGGTAAGCCGAGCTGGAGGGTAGTGCAGATAGGCATTGTCCCTAAGGAGGTGTACCGTCACTTCTCCTGTAATGCTTTCTGCTTGACAATCTACTCTTTGATTTATATAATAAGGGGTGCTCGGTGCAGGTATTTGCGAATGACAATGCTGGCGCTTGCAACGGCAAACTCTGAAACTGACTTGCGCCGACCTATAGTCGCGGAAATGGACAAACTTTCGACGAATCCGTTCCAAGGCCAACTAATCGAATATTTGGAATCCATCAAATATCAGGTGTGAGTGATGTTACTTGTTTGCCGGGAGCAATTAGACCGTGCTATTGACGTCGACACTTAAGTCTCTTTAGACTTACCAGTGGATCGTCAGCCAAACATAAACAGACGGCCGCCGCCAGACTCCGTACCCTTCACGATTGTGTCGTGCCTCCTTAACTTTTATCAACCAGCTTTTGGATACCAAAGTCATTTCCTATACTTCACCTTGTCATCAGATTGTAGCAGTTTTCACTTTGACGAGATAATAGTTCCTGATATTGGACCTTGCGGTTGAATCGGTGTCAAAATTTTCGAATATTACTGTTTAAGGCATCGGATATCATCAAACGCGTCCAGTAAAGCCTAACTTGATAAATTTTCTTTTTTTCGTTGAAATAAAAAAAATATCACACTGTAGCAAATAAAAAAAGGGGAACGGTTCAAATGAAACCTAAAAAAGATATTTTCCAAACAATTTGGGGTCTGTTTGATCTAATTTGGTGATTTTCTGAATTAATGAAAGACTTTCTGAGACAAACTCAAAGACAAATTAAGTAACTTTTCGATACAATCTGGGGATCGTTAGCAAAAATTTTAACGATAAACTTTTTAAATCGATAGATATTACGAAAATCGACGGCAGAGTAGCAAATGCTTGGTAGAGTAACGATAATAGAAGAAGTTATGTAATTTTGATCGATTCAGCGGAATGATTTAGTAATCGAACGATGAAAATGAGATAATTGAAAGCAGAGCTTGTTGAATAAAACCTCGGCACGGGGATATCGCGTAAGTTATTGCAGCCTTGTTCTGGCGAAGCTTTTTGGCATTGTACGTGTTCAAAACTTCTGGCAATGACGTGTCTCCGTGAGCGACGTCAGGAAATTCCTGTTCGATCATTGGTGTTGGATGTGACGTCGCTCATTTGATGTGATGAGTTACGTTGACCTCCGGTTTTAGTCACCTGAAAATTATCGGCTGTGCATCTACTAAAATACCCGTCGTCTGCCTTGTAGATGTTGACCTCAAAGCCCCCGTCAGCCAGACATAAATAAATTTAATTAATTACCTTTGTTTGTCCCTATCAAACTGCTGGTATTAATTGTGCTATTTAATTGTTCGCCCGAGCATTATGTTTATCAAATTTACTATGATAAACAAAATTTTAATTTATTTAAACACCTACCTTCACGTCGTGTAATTTATTTTTAAATATTCGTCATCAAATGATTTCGCTCAATCCATCTTTTCCTCCTTCGAAGATATTAAATTACATTTCAGAGTTAATAATAAAGTTTGTTAAATGTAATTATAATTTGCCCAAGAAACGCAAGAAAAGATTATTTTTTATGAAAGTAGTATTTTTTTTTGTAATTAAATGTAAGTGTATTACTTTGCGTTTGAAAACGACGCACATTAAAAAATCGTAGAGTTTTAATTAACAATCTCTAGAAATGTGTGTAAAATACGTCGTTTCATGAAAAATATGACTGCTCATTTAATAAATTTGACTTTATTAATTAATATCAGCAGGTGTGAGTAATCATCTTGAAACTTCCTTTTATGCCTATTATTTTCTCTCGAACGTTGAGAAAGAATTGCAGAAATGCAATTCTTGAGCAAACAATGATATTAATTTTGATGTGTGTATGGAAAAAAGAAAAAGCCGCACCTAAGATTTGATAAAATAATGTCAGGAAATGGCTTGGAAGTAACTCTGGCAAATGGATCAGAATATGTATAAGGAATATCGAAATTACAGTTCATACAGATGCATACATAAATAATGTAGACGCAAGAGTGACATTCGAGACTTAAGAATTAAGTCGCGGAAATAGAAGTTTATAATCGATTGAATCCTTGATACAGCGAGGGTGTAGCATACGTAAATTCAGCTGTTTCATCATTTACCGTGGGTTTAAAGAGGAACTTAATGATTTGTTTAAAACGTTACGAAATAATTAACACGTGTTTTCTTTTTTGCAGGTAAATACGTGTACATATAAATTTTTTTGCAACGTAAATAATCTTGCAAATATGCACGCAAAATTCTACTGTTTTGACATTGTAAAAAAGTGTTTGTTCATTGTCGAAAAAAATTCACTCAGACATCTGATGTTTCAACTAAATAATACATTAAAAATAACGCACTTAAATCAAGTGAAAATTATTGTTACTCTTATTAAATCTAAAAAATTTCGATGAATTAAAATTTTAATTTCAATAAGAAAAAGTTGCTATATTTAATTCAAACCATTGGGAATGTTCGATAAATACAAGAACGAACTAATGTTTAAACTTGTAAGTTAAATTTTAACTTTGTTCCACTCGAAATATCTGCACTGCTTGCATAACGAGTTAACAATAATTAAATTACTGTGAATAAATGTACAAATAATCCAAAATGTATATAACAAGCGTAATCGTGGAGTAACATATTTTAATAAAATTAGTAAAGTTATTCATTTATATTAATACTTTCGTAATTAATAAATAATTTATTAAAGTAAATTAGAGCATACATTCCGTTATTAATCAAGTTGTAAGTAAAAGAAAATATTAACTTCATCACAGGGCGTATGGTTGAACGATGCGGCATTCCGCGGCATGCACGAGCAAAAATTAACGAAAAATAAAATAAGGTTGGAATAGTATAACTTTTGCAACGGGCGTAAAATTCCGATTCTCGCGCCAACGGTTTTCGTGCATAAATCTGGCGCGTGCTGGCTCCGCGCTTACAATCGGAGATAAGCAATAATTTAATCAACTATCGTTTGTTGAATTACTTTCGTTCGACTATTTTTCCAGTCGTAAAATTAAAACTTATTGAATGGTAATCGCAAATCAATCAATTATATTCGACTAAAATTATTGCGTCCGCCCTTATTTCCGCAATTATTACGTAACGTCCAGAAAAAAGAATTAATAAACGGAAATGTTAATTACAAATCAAATAAAACAATTGACCGTCCCGGAGCACCGACTTCTGCAACGGTGCGATTTAATGCACGCATTTTTATTTCCATTTATTTACCCACTCGTCGGACTCGGCTCACGTCGTTTTTGTTTGTTTATTTAATTCCCGTTGTCTCGAAATGGAAAACCTTTCCACCTCGGAATTTCATTTTGCATCGCGAGATTAAAAAAAAAGGAAAAGCAAACGGTCAAACGTTTTGTTTCGTTTTTCACACAATTAAGATTATGATTATGAAATTACGAATATCGAAACGAAGAGTTTAACTAGAATTAATAAAGGCGCGGCTCAAATACAAATCAAAAACTTTCGACCAAATCGACAAAGACATTAGATCGTAACGGATAAACAAACAATGACGATGTAAACAATAACACGGAGTCGAGATATAAATATCACTGACCTCTGGTGTTAGTAAACAAACGTTGAAAAAAGTGTCGAAACCTACTTTATTCGTTTAAAAGTACCGAGATAACAAGTGCTGCGCCAATGGACTGATTTTTAACCAACAAAACCACGAAATCAAATCGACAATGAAAACGGTTGTCCGAAAAATATCGAACAATGAATTTCCTGTGGAAATTGGTAGGTGTGAATTTCGTGAGATGTGACAACGTCGCGTGGGATTTCCGAAATCGCGCGCGACGTTGCCAGGATTTGCAAAGCGGATCGACCAATAGCTCGCTAAGCAATCAGTCCTCCAGCCACCTGACCTTCCCCCTATCTCATGGTCGTTAAACTCGCGCTGTCGCGACCCCGTCGTTTCTAAGAATCGAAATCCGTTACTCGGTTTTTGCAATGCTTTGCCACCGAGTCGCGCGTAGAGCTTCGTGCAGACGTCGCCTGCCTATAACCCCCCCCCCCCGTCCGCCCCCTCCCCCTCCTGCCATTCCCGTCGCCGCCCTTAATATTGCTTGTTGCTCTCCAGCAGACAAAGAAATGAATTTTATTGCTTTAATCTATGCACCTTTTTATTATCGTTCCGATACAATTTTTGCCGGCTGAAATTATTTGATTTAAGGCGACAAATAAAGGTTGACTAAAACGACCGAGCGAATATATTAATCGTTATTATAATTCAATCACGTTTTGCGCGGAATTTCGCGTTCCCGTGGTGAAACGTTGAGCAAAGAATGCCGTTAAAATAAATAAATAAATAACACGATTGCGTAATAAAACTCCGAGGTTATTAATTATATGTGACAATCATCCGGCGATCAATAATATCGTATTACTTTTAAACGAAGATACTAATTACGTTGATTGAATGAAATTAATTCCATCTGTCGATCAGTGATTCGTTAATTACCTTTTCACATATCAAATTCACCTGAATCATTCATTCATGTAATTATTTGCTAATCAATTATTAATATAAAAATTTATTATACGGCTTTTAATTTGAATGTAAGGCGAGAATTCATTTTTTCTTCCGATTACACTTAATGCAAATTTATCTCACAAAGTCTTTGTACATTTTTCTTTTTTACTGCAACAAAAATTTAATATTATTTCAACTTCAATATATTTTGCATAATGAATTAATAAGGTTCTAAAATTTATGATACTAGCCTTATTATTCAACAATGATCGTTTTTTTTATTAAATTCATGGCATTTTATCCGACAATAACAATTCATATTACGACCTAAAGAAAAAAGAAGAAAAAAAAAAAATGAAAAATTGAAAAGTCATGTCACCGGGCTATAATATTACCTTCGAAAAAGTAATGGTAAATTTAATTTTAAACGTTCGACGTTTGACATGCAAAATTTTAAAACGAAAATCTGAATGGTAGTATTTGCGACAAGTCGCGCACGCAAAGAATGTAAGTTACACGCGAGTGACACGCATGCGTCGCGATAAAGATTGATACGAATGCGTCAATTAATGTAATGCAATATGTATCAAACTAAAACAAACAATGCAAAAGAGTTTAAAAAATTTCACCGATTATTATATTTACCGTACTTACAAAGTATCTCATATTTTATTATAATACATCGTAACGATCGATGCAATATTTTTTATCTTTGCTAATTAATACACACGTTCTAAATTTCCATCGTTTGCACGTGCATTCTCAAATAGAGTAATTTATTAACGAATGCCTAATTAACGTTTGACGAATTAACAGCAGTGTCGCAATGTATTTCTCAAGAAATATGTCGGGCCTGGAGGTACGCTCGAAGCCGCATTTTATATTGACCACGATGCTGTGCTAAGCACTTGCTAACTCGTTGAAAATGATATAAATTTTTCATCGCACGTCGTGTCTTGTCGGTAAACTTTGATTATAATTTGCTTTGCATTATCATTACAGTTACTCATGCAAAGTGCTGAACGGAAATAATTATAACAAAGAACATTTTTCTTCGATAAACATTACAGTATTAAATAAAAAATAATCAAATTAAAGGTCGAACTTTTAATCCCCCAGTTAATTGACGTTTCAATATTTGATCAACTAATAATTCGTAGAAAGTGATATCTGCAATTCAACATGAAATATATTTATGAAATAAAATATTTTTATCCTTTTTTTTTTTATATAGCTTAAGCCGATTATAAAAATATCGCTGAAACGTCACTTGATACTGACGAAATATCATTAATTAACCGGCTTTTCAACGAATAAACATGACTGATTTAGTTATTCCTCCAACGAAATTCCATTTAAAATTGATCGCAACTAAAAACAAAACCGCTTGTGACGCTAAGCTACAATGAACCGAGGTTAAATTTATTTATACTCATTGGGACTTTAACGTTTCAGCGCGAGTAATTAAGCGCAAGTGTTTGATTTTTATTAGCACAATATTGAAC
>JABFOV010003781.1:0-15407 GCA_022817685.1 Aradophagus sp. ZL-2020
TTAATCTAATATAGAGTATCAAAAATAGAAATTGTGTTATTGTAATACTAGTAAAATATATATAAATAAATAATAAATAATAATAAAAAATAAAAAAAAAATAAATTATTTTTATTTTTTATATTTGTAAATTTTTTAATTCTATTATTTTTTTTTTTTTATTTTTTTTTTTTTTTTTTTTTTTTTTTTTTTTTTTTTTTTTTTTTTTTTTTTTTTTTTTTTTTTTTTTTTTGACAATTGCAAAAGTATATTTACAAACAATCGATTTTCTTACGTTGTGAATAATGAATAGTTAATAATTGCAACTTTACGAAAATCTGTAATTTTTCGTTTTATAATACTGCCACGTTAAACGACGCTTTCGAGACTTTTGTTGTGGCGGTTGTTACAATTTGAGTTGCAATTAAAGTTCGGACTTTATTACTTATTAGAATTATGGAAATGTGTAAGATAAGGTAATGAGATGGTGGGGTAATAACAGAAATACTGCAAGTACAGTAGATAAATTGTGTTTTAACATTATTTACAGTAAGAACATCCAAACAATATTTTCTATCCCCAAAATAATTATTTGTATCATCAAAGTAAAATTAAGAAGTATGAAAACGATTTTCATAATAAAAAATTTTAATTAAATTCAAAAAACTAGTAATTTCGCGCCAATACTTAAAACGTTAGTATTCTTTTTTTTTTAAATTTTAGCTTATTTCCACACCATTACATTTACAAATGTTATTCATTGAAACTAAAACACGTTTATAATTGATGCGCAGGAAGTTTGCAACGTTTATTTGCAACAAATTCAAAATTCGATAAATTTTCAACCAAACAATTTTACTTTTAAATGAAGAAAGTAAACGAAAAAATTAATTACGTAATTTGATATTATATTAGATATAAATTCAAGTTCTAATTTGGATGGTCGATGGACGAAATGACATTTTAGTGAAAATTCGTTGCAAATAAATGTTGCACACTTGCACATTTATAATTGAATAATTAATAACTAATGTCTTTCAACTTGATAAAATAAAATTCAAAACGCGAAAATCCAACCCTTTCCGAGCGCTCTTCACTCATAATTCCCAACAATTCAAACCGCACTCAATTTTACAAATTAATCATTCCCGTGCAGAGATCACTGTGAATTATCCACATCTGGGATTAAAGGTTCCATTCGTAAATACGCCAACATCGAAGCGGCGCCCTGATTCGTCAATTAATTTTGCATGAAAACAGCAACGACTGAAAGTAATGACAATAACAGTCATAAAACGAACGACCGAAATATTCGCGATTGTTGATCACTATTGTGCGATACGCTTTTTCCAGCGTTCATCCAAAGCTTATAACGTTAAAATTGTGTACAGAATAACTCGTTGTTCGCGTCAAACTCTATTGGCAATAAATTTTCAACTTCGCCACTCGCGCCGTCGGTTAGATCGTCAAAACTTTTTACGATCCCGCGGGAATATAATTGCGAGGGATTAAACAACGAAAAAACGAGATAAAAATTGTTGAAGAACCGCAACTCGGAGCGCCAAGTTTCGGGCATTTCGCGTGGCGTAAATCAACGTTGCTTTTGCTCCTTGTCGGCGCGATTGTTTTTTGCGTTTTAATCGTTGGAAAAGGAAGTAGCTGGAAAAACCTAGCGGAACTTCGCGAAAGCAAACGAAGAAAATACAAACAAACGGTGATGTTCTTAGGAAACTGTAATCAAGTAATAAATAATAAACATACCAATAATAAACAATAAATGAAGAAATGAGAAATAAAGAAAATAAAAAACTACAATGGATTGAAGAAAACAAATAAAAAAAGAAAAAATGAAAGGAAATTAAAAAAAGCACTACAATGGAAGAAGTAAATATAAAGAAAAAAAAACAACAGTAATGAAAGAAGTATAAATACAAAGTTGACCTCCGCGAAAATGGAAAATAAACAAACAATCGACAATCCAGACGAACCTGACCCTTTTTTTCAATAATCGCAGTTCTTTTAAATCGAACAACGGACCAAAACAACGTTGACCTCGCATCGACACTTGTTTTGATTCCACGAAACTGAAAAGTCATCTACCCGGATCGACAATTAGTTCTTTCTGGCGAATCTCCCGATCGACGACTTTTACCCTTATCCCAGAATGTTTGGCAACAAGAAAAAATATAAATTGTAATAACTTTGAATAACATCACATCAACCAAAATTGAATATAAAAACGATTTCTTCTAGAAATTTTCTTAATCGCTGTATTTATTTATTTACTTACTTACTTGTTCACTCACTTTTTCATAAATGAACTTCTTTGTTTACTCTGAAAAGAAATTATTAAACACAAATGGTAAATTTTTCCGAAAGAAAACTCACTAATTTAATTCAAACGAACATTTTTGTTCAAGGTCACAATTATAAACATGTCATAAACCCAACAAAACAGTTGATTATATTCGAAGAATCGTAATTTTTATTTGAAGGCCACAATTGTAAACGTGTCTTACTCCCATCAAAACCGTGAATTTATTTCAAAAAACAATATTTTTTGAAGGTCACTATTACATGTCGTACACTAAAATAGTGAGTTTTCTTTTGAAAAACTATAATTAATTAACTTCGACGTAACGCAACATGCACATGAATACAATGCCTAAATCGATCATACATGCCGAAATAAATTGACGGCCGAAAACTTGGCAGATTCCGCCGCGTGAAAACAAGCGACTGAGAATCAATAAGAAAGCAAAGGGACAAAAGCGTGTCACTTCCTGGAAGTCGCCGAAAAATAATATAAAAGAAAACAAAACAAAATTCATCAAACGATATAACATTTTCATAAGAGTGGGGGAAGGGCGGAGAAGGAGGCGTTTACCTAATGAACACAACGTTTCAACGTTTATTATACCAAATTAAACAAGGAATAATTTCGTGTTCCGGCAACCGAAATTAAAGGTCAAACTTGTTTATACTTAAAAACAAACAACCTAAACTTGTTTCTCGGCACAAATGTAACATTCGTTATTCAAATATCATCTTATAAAACGTTTGTAACATTCAATTCTACAATGTACGTTAGAGGTCGAATTTGTTTATCTTCAAAAACAAACAGCAATTTGCTCGATTGTTTTTCGTCATAAGTTAAAAATTGCACATTGAAAGTTGGTTGTAAAATAAACATAAAAGTTAATTGGTCGCAAAAGGGGAGTAAAGGAAAAAAGACTTACCGAGGATGCTGGACGACGCCTCACCGACGGCGAGCAGTCCGAGGGCGAGGGGCGTCAAGGTTACGAGCAGCAGCCGACATGCCTCGGCCTTGCCACCCCCGCGAGCGGCGTGTCCGTGCAAGCCCATGCCACGGCGCGTCGCGTCACGTTCCCGATCCGACAGCCGATCGGCGATCGGTGTGTGCGCGCGCGCGCGCGATCAAGAAACGGCCCGGGCCGGTGCGACGTAGCCGCGTTCGTCGCTCGGCGTTAACAGGCGCGGCGAAATTCACAGAGCAAGACAACACGGGCGTACGGCATGAAAGACGGGCAGGCCCGCCCAATCGCTCACTTTCCTCTCACTCTCCCGGGCGAGACACCGAGAGACTAGCGGCAGGCCGCGGCCCGCCGATATTATTTCTGACGCACCGACATCGCGCCACCTGCGCGCGCACGCGAGCGCGCCGCCGCCGCCGCCCGGCGCAGCCGATCGCCAGGGGCGACGCGCGCAACCCGCGCTTTTGGCGCCAAACGCCCCCTCCCCTGCCGGGAATAACGGTCCGGCCGATTCGCCGGCCCGGGGGCTCGACCGAGACGTCCGATTTTCAGCAGATCGCAACAGCGAGAGGCGCTGTAGGTCAGTTTTCGCACTTCGGAGACACACCGATCGGTAGACGTCCGTTCGCGCGGAGCGACTGAGTATGACTGATGGGGGTGCGGCGAGCGCGGGAGGGGATGGTGTTTAGGGCGTTCGTGCACGATTGTCTCTGATTCGTTGATTTTTTGTACTTCACAGTTTTTTGTACTTCGGATTGGGGAAGAACGTATTTATCAAGACTCAATTATTTGGCTTTCTTTCAATACAAAATATTGTCGGTAATCGAAAACTGTTGAAGGTCATACTGTCGACGAAAAAAAAAAATTATCAATAATAATGTTGATAATAAAATGATATTTAGTATCAACAGTCGTATTTATCTAGATTGTTTTGATTTTTTTTTGTTTTTTCGTTTTGTTTTGTTTACATTTTGTTTGTACTTTATTGTTCAATTTAAAAACAAAGCCTAAAGTCTAACTTTAACGGTAGCTAATGATTCAAAAGTTGTTCTAAAAATTATTCGAATATTTACGTAAACATTAATTATATGATCTTTTACATGATGTTTGTTTGTTTTGATTGCTCTGGTTCCTTTTTCTTATTGTATTTATATTGTTCCTTTTCGTAGTTTTATTATTGTTTTCTTCTTATTGTTAAAAACACAATCTCCAAATGAACTTCGATAATTTTTGTGAAGTTATATAAATGTAATTATAAATATTAATTATTTTGAATATGTTACAATTTTAGATCGTTATTTACTTTGTTCTTTTTTGTTTGAGTTATAACTAAAGCTTTAAGTAAACATAAACATTTTAATCATAAAAACTAGCAAAAAGAACTTACCTTTTGTTATAATTACAAAATGTATAAACAACAACTTCTTCTCGTTGAGCTTTGTAAACAAAAAGTCGGAGGACGAACGAAAGTCAAATAAACAGAATCTTATGAATTTTTCTTCCCATCAAACGCGATCCCTTGCATTAAGCTATCCCACTGAAAAAGTGACGAAGATCAACGTTCGTCGGGGCGGCGCATTTAATGAAATCGCAAACTTTCAGAATTTCCCCGCGCAACGTGGCCGTTTGTACATCGTTCACCGGGTTAAATATTGTGCTTCAATTTTCACGCGCGTCGCCGTATTATAAATAGAAATTGTTTTCGACAGTCGATGCAGCTTTTTCCGCCATTCGCTTTTTAAGCCCGCTGACGTTCGCGAACGTAGACGATGTTTACGTTCCGGATGCGTTCCGCGGACATTTCGCCAATTTTATTGCAAATAGACTGATTAAAGCCGGACGAGCGGATGAAAGGCCAATAAAGAACTAAGTGGAATGTTAAACGGACGACTAACAATTATAGAAGGTAAAGTGCTTTACGTCTTATAATTGCAGTAAAAGTTTAAGGAGAGTTAATGTCATGAAACTTGTTCGCGTCGAGGCTGTAGCAATTTTTTTTTTTTTTTTTTTTTTTTACGAGCTTTAATAAAATTAGAAGACAACGTTGGTTGTAAATGAACTTAAGTTTCAAGTTAGACGTCGTAGCATTAAATTGTCTTCGATGCAAACAACATGAAAATAAGAAACTTCTAGTTAAGATAATTATAAATAGGTTTTCTTTTCAAAAATTCAAAACTTTGTAACAATTTTTTTTCTTTTTCCTTCTAAAACAATAACAAACTTTGATGAATTATGAATATGAAAAAATTTAAGTTTGTTTACAAATGAAATGGCTGCTGCAGTATTTTTGTTTGCACAAAATGTAAACAAATAAGTATTATTTTGTTTTTCTTACTAAATTTTGAATTATTTGAAACAGACTTAAATTATTTGTGATGAAATATATAACAAATATAAAAATAAATTATTTACAATCCAAAGTTATTGCAAGAAAGCAGATTCTTTTATACTTTTATAAAATTAGTAAAGCATAAATGTAATAAAAGAAAGTATAAATTTAATTAATGTACTTTTAATAAAAATTTTAATAAATCATCTACAAATGATTTGTTTTCAAAGTGATGGAAAAAAAAGAAAAAAAAAAGAAAAAAAAAGAAACTCTATCCAATAAGACGCACCTATTTAAAACAAAACAGCGCGTCACGCCCCGTTTTAAGGGGGCACCCAAATTGAAACTAAACAAAAATTCGGGGCGGAGTTAATAACCGTGCGTTGAAAGCAAAACAAAAAGCTCTCGACTAAACTTCAAGGCGGAGCCTTCCTTAAATTTTAGCTGGCCCCGTAGATTTGAAAATGGCCATTAGCGGCTAAGAACTCCCGCTACCAATAAGCGTCATGACTTTTATCGAAATATATCAAAGCGATGTCCAATCAGTAGTGATGGACTTATTAGTAATACGTTGGTCTGTTATCTTGGATTTCGATACTGAATTTCACGAGTTTTCATTGATTTGTTCACTAAACCAATATTATCAAAATTATATGACAAATATTCATTTATTATACTCAGAATATAAATGTCGTATTTATTTATTAATTTTGAAATAATACATTCAAATTCTTAAAAGTTTTCAAGAATAAAATTTATATTGTATACTAAGTTAAACAAATTTTTTGAACTGTCATTCTACTATTTTTGATACTATATACTTTGATTATCAGTAACATTATTGTAAGTAATCAAATATTATTACTATAAAGTATTATGTAATTTATATTATTATGTATATATAAGTTCTTAACAACTAAAAGATGATTTATTTTTAACAAAGTTCTTTTAACGTTATCTAATCAATGAAATGAATGAAACAATTTAACTAACATGTATTACATATGAACATATAAAAAAAGTGTATTAATCATCATCATTAATAGTTAAAAATACATCTAAACCATTTGCTGACATTGAAAACGAGAGCAACGCAAAAGCAAAGAGTACATTAACGGTCAACAAGTTCAAAAATAAAAACAGACACAGTCAGTGGTTCAAATGTCGCCAGGTCGCGAAAACAGAATGATCTTGTTATCTGTGCGAAGCCTTTGATGCTTATAAATAATTTTTTATTCCAAACAATTGCATTTTTATTTTATTGTATACTTCAAATGCAATTAAATTACAGAGGCAAGGAAAGACAACTTTTAGAGTTTCAAGTCTCTTATTTACTCATAATATTCTTATTTTATGAAAAAATAAATCAATAATCATCTTTACGTGTTTATTTGTACATACAGTTAGTGACGTGTTGATATAAAAATATATTAAATTTAACAGCTTTCGGTTTATAAATATATATACAATCGCACATGTAATCTTATATAACTGAGTATTTGGCATAATAATACTTGACTACATTCATAGCAATGATTAAGCAATTAATAGTGAGATGTAGAGATCGCTGATTCGGCTATTTTTATAAATTGCTTTCTGCTTTTCATAGATAACAATTTGCAAAATACTTCTTCAAGAATATCAAATAATAATAACAATAAAACCAGTCTTATCAATGAAATTTCTTTAAATTTTCGATGACACTAATTCAATAAATAAATAATAAATTGAAATTTTTGCACAGCAAAATAAATTAGATAATTAAACTAATTTGTACAGTATTCAATACAATTTTCATGAAATTATAAAAATCCCTATTGGTTGATGAAAATACAGTAGTCAAAATTTAAAAGTTCATTGTTCGAAGTATCCAACTTAACGAACACTTAGTTACTAAAAATACTTACTAAAAATACTACTCTAGATATTTAGTATATAAAATAAATATGAAAGTTGACAATAAAAAGCTCATAATTGAAGTAGTGAAAAAGAACAACATTTAGTTAATGACAACATTTGAATTTTAAATTCTTCCATCCTTTCTTTCCTTAAAGTAAAAAGTGAATGTGAAAGTGTGATAATAAAAATAATGTCTTGGAAGTTTCCATAGTTCTCACTAATATTAACTTTAAATTTCTTTCATTTCCTTGTTATATGTTTTAAAATTATAATGTAATAGTATTTGATGAACCATTTCATAAAACATGAAACATTTTACAAGAAATCAAATTTACTTTAAAAAAATTGTAAAAAAAACTCTTACTATTGTATTTCATATGAACAATTGGTATACACTTTTAATTTTGTATACAATATAGTTAGTTTTAAAAACTGTGGAAACTTCTTCTATGTAACAAAAATTTGAACCTAATTATTTCTATCTAATTAAAAAAAAAAAAATGTTATAAATCTATAAGATTTACTTCTTTAGTTAAACTGCTAATAGCCGCGGAATTAGATACAGACGATGTGAAAGAACGTACATGAGACTTGAAACTAGGGGTATTTTTCCAAACTTCGTCCCTCACAACGCCCTGATTTCTCGGATACATCAAAAGAGGATCTTTGCCTGTTTTTGAACACAGTTGCTTTTGGAGTATCACCAGCTTTGAACGCCAGTATTCATAACTGGCCTGCTTCAGAGCACAAATCCACTGCTCTGTCTGCGTTTCTGAACGACAACTCAATATGTGGCGTTTGTCGTGTTCATTCTGAAATGCTATGCTAAATGTGAACCCATTATCATAATTTGTGCCTTTGTTGACGGTGAAGTTTTCAAGAATAATCACTCCTGAAGGTTGATTGACGATTTGTCCGAATTCATTAATGTTGAAGTAGAATAACATGTTGGACTTCAATTTAAACCATTTTGTTTTGTATACTGAAATTAAACAAAAATTATTTTTCATATTTACTTAGTATTTGCTTTTTGAAGATATTATAACATTAGATCTGGGCATTTTGTAGTATAAAATACTGTTATGTTACAATTATTAAATATAATAAATTGAGTAAATAAATTGAAAAATTCTATTTAATTAAAGTTTATATAATTTAATAATTTTCAAAATGTCTATCAACAAAGCAGTGAATAAGTAATAGAATTCGGTAAAAAAAAATTACATTCCTACTTTAGATAAAGTGAATTTAATGTTCAGTCATCAAGTTACATTTAACGCAGTTCATATGACAGACATAACAGAAAAAAATGAAGCTGATAAGTATAATGTAAGTCACTTATACATTCATTCTGTTTCTTTTACGATGTAAACATACCATGAAATTTAAACATGTGTCTGTTTTTTATATAATTACAATAAAATAAATACAGTTAAATACAATACACACTGCTTTGTCATTTTACAAAATTAATGAAAGTACAAATTCATTGCAGAAAAAAAGAATGCAATCAATAGGAACTTTCTAAAATTTATCCATTAACATTTAAAAATAAATAATCAGTATGTGAAAAATATTTACATCATGAAAGAATAATTAAAAATAAAAAATAGAAAAGTACAAACAAAAAAAGTAAAAATACTAAAAAAAAATTGTATGATTTTATTGCCATTTGTGAGGACTACAAACGTTGGAACGTCAATATGCAAATAATACCATTCATTGTAACAAAGATAATGGATTTGTATTACACTTTTAATAGACTTCTAGGTATAAACCGACCTGATTTGTGTGCACGCTTGTGATTTAATCGTCCCTCCAAATCAGCTGGACCTAAACTCGCCTCCGCCAATTCCTTTTCGTTAAATTTCATAATTCTAAATTGTTAAATGTTGCCGTTGAATTTCACTAATTAATGCCACGCGGATGTTATTTGACACACATAGCTCGAAGAGAAATCAAAGCAAATGTCATAAACATAACCTAGAAGTTAGTAGCAAGCCCGTCAGCTTATGACCTTTGTTCAACCAACAGTTGGACAAACGTTAGAAAGTAAATTAGTATTAATCACGTGCACATAACAATTATTGGCGCATATTCGATGACTTAACTTTTACAACGATCATCAATATTCATTTCTTTTTAAACAAATGTAAATAAAATGTAAGTGTAAACAAAATAAGATGTAATATTGAATATGTTTCTAGTAATCTTTAAAAGTCAATTTATAAGAAATAGGTTTGAATACTAATTACAAACGATAATACATTTTTGAATAATTCGATAACGAATTGTTCGCAATAATAATTCACCGTGTAAATTTCATTAATATTTTTAATTTGATGAAAAATAAAAATAACGCGTTTTTATCATTATTTTATCTTTGTTTTACTTACATCTAATTGTCTCTTTTTTTACCAATTTTTTTTAATATTTATATTGTTTAAATTCGGTCATAAAATAGCGCTACACAATTTTTTCAACACTTCCGTTTCATCATAGCGCCCTCTACCAAAGTATAACCTTTCACAGTAAATCGGAGGTCGTTCTTTTGTCGCGTTAACATCCAACGCGGTCGGTTCTTACGCCGCAAGTGTCGTCCTTTTAAATCCAGAGAAATGGTATGTACATATTAAAAATAAATAATATTAACGTAAATACAAGCACTAAATATTAAACTTTCATTTTTAATTAACGTATTGACAAAATATCCCGCGATGTTTATAGCATCTGCGGATTTTCTGACCGCCGCGTCGATTCGATCATCCACATGTACGATTTAAGTACAAAAAATAAAGCAATGTTTTATTTATGTGCGTTTTTGCTTCATATAAATGGAAATTTTTAATATTTGTTGAAATTGGTATCGAATTACAATTTCTGTGTAATTTGCATATACTAACAACAATCTCTATATCAACGTTTAGAATTTAGGTTATGTGGCCATCTGGAATTTAATAATGCAATACTTATTCAGTTTACAGGTGTACAATTTTGGTTCTAATGATAATGAATGTGTACTTTTAACTTTTTTTTTTGTTAATCAAAGATGCTTAATAAAATAGCTTTATTTTTATTAACAATTAAATTATTTATATTTATATATTTTTGATATATAATTGATTACCTTATTAACAAAAATTTTTTTGATTTTATTCAGGGTTTCCAAAAGGTAGTGAAAAATAAGCAGTACTTCAAACGTTTTCAAGTTAAATTCAAAAGACGTCGCATAGGTAAGACTGATTACTATGCGAGAAAGCGTCTCACCATCCAAGACAAAAACAAGTACAATACTCCAAAATATAGGCTGATTGTACGACTTTCCAACAAGGACATCACTTGTCAGGTATATATACGTATATTCAATAGGTGAAAAAATGAAAAAGTGGAGAGCATTTCAAATTTTGTGAATCAATTTTTTGAAAAAAAAATTTTTTATTTTATTTTAAATAATTTTTAAAAGTATTGTCTGTATAATTAAAAAAAAAAAAAAAGAACGCCTACATAAATAAATCAAACAAACATGATGATAATCTCAGCTCACTATGATGCTCACTGATGAGAAAACAATTTGTTCCCTAATTTACCTGAAAATAAAAATATAATCTTTTAAATTTCTTCTTTTCTAGTTAAGTAGATAATAAAAGAAATTATTCATTTCCAGGTGGCTTATTCTAGAATTGAAGGTGACAAAATTGTTTGCGCTGCCTACAGCCATGAACTTCCAAGGTATGGAGTTAAAGTAGGTCTTACAAATTATGCATCTGCATATTGTACAGGACTTCTGCTTGCCAGAAGAGTAAGTGATTTAAATGTCGATATAATTTCAGCTTCTCAATTCTATAATTGAAAAATAATAAATGGAAAATTAGAATAAATTTGCCAAATCACAGATTTTTATAACTAATAAATATATCTTACATCTTTTTAAGTCTTTGTTTATAATGATGATCCACTCAGCTCGCTTTGATTGTTCTCTGAAGAAAAATCAATTGTTCCCTAATTTTATTCTGAAATTAATAAGCAAAGACTTTATTTTTAAAAAAATAAATACTTTTTTTCATATAAAATAATGATATTAAAATATGATAAAAAAATGAATTCTCTGTTTTTAGCTACTGAAAAAATTAGGTTTAGACACATTGTACACTGGATTAACAGAGGTGACTGGTGATGAATACAATGTTGAAGAACTTGATGATGGTCCGGGAGCTTTTAGGTGTTACCTTGATACCGGTCTCATGCGTACCACCACTGGCGCTCGTGTTTTTGGAGCCATGAAGGGAGCTGTTGATGGTGGACTAAATATCCCACATAGGTAAAATCTATTGTTTCATTATAAGTCACAGGGATCATGATATTTCACAGCTTTTACAATGACAATAACAATTATATATAAATAATTATACTTCTTACTTCTCAAGTAATATTTTTTATGACTTGTTTAAAAAAATATATAATTTTAAGTCGAAATTTCAGTTTGACACTGTAGATAATAAGTAATAAAAACTACACATAAACTAAATAAAGAATTATATTTTACAATCTAGTAAATATTTTAATTTTATGTCGCATAATACTATACTTATATAAAAAGCCTATATATTTTTAAACTTCAAAACAAGTACACCTTTCACATGATGATTAAATGACACATGCGCGTCATCTGAGCACCGTCACTATTTTTCTTTGTTGCTGTGTTTTACAGTAATGAAGTGGATTTTGACAAAGCATCAAAAGATTATATCGTGTCTCTGACGTCTCGTTTGATTAAAGCGCAATCAGCTTACATCGCTTTTGTTGATTCTTTAATATTAATATTATATTTTCAGTACAAAACGGTTTCCTGGTTACGACAAAGAATCAAAGAGTTTCAATGCTGAAGTACATCGACAGCATATTTTTGGACAGCATGTAGCTAATTACATGCGCACTCTCGAAGAAGAAGATGATGAAGCTTTCAAACGCCAGTTCTCTCAGTATATCAAACATGGTATCTCTGCCAATGCAGTAAGTTTTGTTACATATGTATATATAAATGTATTAATACTATAATACTTAATACTATACTTCTTTTTTGCAATTATAATATAAAGCGTCATATGCATCACAGGAGCAAATTTGTAATTTGCGCTTTTGATTTACTTTTTATGCATAAGTTCCAATCAAAATTCACGTCCAACTAAAAATTACTCTCAGAGATCTTCAACTTTGGCAGTGTCGCAGTTGGACAACATCAATACAACATATAATCTATTTATTTTGGACAGTAATGTTTAATTATTGCCATATTTATTGTTGTTACATAAAAGATCGAATTACTTTAATTAGCTTTAAATGACAAGCACATCGCTGATTCCTCAATTTGATCATTTACAGATTGAGGGTATCTACAAGAAAGCCCAAGAAGAGATTCGAGCTGATCCTGAACACAAAAAGGTCGAGAAGAAGAAGCCAGCAGTGCAGAAACGCTGGAACCGTGCTAAGATGTCCTTGTCTGAACGCAAAAATCGCGTTGCACAGAAGAAAGCGTCATTTCTGAAAAAACGAGAAGAAGTGGAAGCATAGACGTTGCATAATATTTTTGTTTATCGTATGTCTTCATTTTATACTCTACAACACGTGTTGTTATTATAACATCAAATATAGTGGAAGTACGATAACGCAAAGATACAATAAATCACTGAAAATTATAGATGTTTTTATATTTATTATATAACTTATAAATAAAAGAAAAGAATGAAAACAAAATTTATTATAATTACAATTTTTGATGCTCTTAAAAAATATCTGCATTGTTACTTTTACTTTTACTTTTTACTCTGCATTGATACTTTTTTTTATGTTAATTGAAACGAAATTTAAACACTTTTGGGAACTAGTGGTAAATAAAAAAAAAGAGGAAATACAATGAAAGAATTCGCTTGTTATGAAAACTTTATTTATTGTATCATGATTTTCTTGTACATAATAAATAATCAACATTTTATTGATATATACTGATGAAAAACAATAAATTTTTAAGTTTGTGCGTGAAGATACATTTTTATGATCCATATTTAGAGATCATTCATACTGATTTATAATCAGGGGAAAAAATTAATATTTAGTTTTCGAAGTACAAAAATAACAAGTGCAGAAGTTCTTCATGTACATAATAAAATTGTCTGTGGTCATTCGCTTATAATACGTCTGTATAGATTTCCTTAAATAGAAAAAAAAAATTATATAATAAACGAAGCAAAATAATATTAAATTATATTCCTCTCTAGGAATATCACAATGCATCAAAAATACTGTAGACATATGATATAATATGGTTTGCTGATCAAATATCTTCATATACAATAAATGAACATCGTTAATTTTTAATAATTTTCAACTATAAATTTTTATTGTCTAGGTATCAAAAAATCAAGCATATTTGCATCCCACTTAAGTTGCCATTTGCATCGGTTTTGATGTAGATTAAAAATGCACCTTAGTCACAATAGGTGTAAGCGAAGTCTTGCTTTATTTTCCCATACAATTCGAGATACTTCAAGAGTCTATTCAAACTCATGTAAGTATTTACTGATTTTTTTACAAGTGCCCTACATTGCAACTAATAATATATACTCTTTCATTAATATTACAATGCAAACATGTGGATATTGTTATAGATATCTAAAATTAGAAACAGATTAATTCAATTAAAATAGCAACCTTGAAGAATAGAATTAAAAAATGAAACAAATGAAATATTTTTTTGAAGATAAACATATATATATATATATATATATTAATACATTTATATACAGAGACCTATACCTTAATAGAACATTACGTATATTATATGTATAATAAGTATGGTGTTCTATCACGGTATAAACTTCATCAGCCCAGTTAAAAATGCAACATTTGATTCATTGACGACTCTCTGACGACTTCTCCAGCGACTAAGAAATTGGTTTTAACTCGCTGGCGACTCATATATTTTTTACTGGGAGCTCCAAGAAATACTCTTTTCTATATAAATTTCTTTTAACTTCATTCCTCAAGATAACTATTTGAATTGGTTTATTCTGTTGTAAAGTAGAAACCATTGTGGAGGTACTGTTATCCTCATCACAATGATAAGTAATCTTGACATAATTGATATAACGCTTGACATGAAGAGTTTGTGAGTATTTTGAATCCTTACCGAAGTCAGTTTTTTCTTAAATACTATAGAAACAATATAATTTCCTTTTAACTTTTTAGTATAATTTGTATACAAGAATCAATGAAAATAAGAAAATAAAAGTATTAAATTTATGATTATAAAGAAAATTTTGCGGCATATTTTGCATAATTCTGCGAGCTATGTAACAATTGACAATGATTTTATTCAAACTTTTTCTAAGATTGAATTCATTAATTAAAAACATTGGAAACTTAATGAACATTTTTTACCAATTTAAAAAAAGAAAAATATATGTAAGGATTGGGAAATACTCAAAAAAATTTTCTCAATTCTAATTTAAAAATATAAGCAATTTCAAAGCAGGTTTTGCAAAAAAGAAAACAAGTTTAAATAATAGGTGTGTAAATTGAGGGTTAAAAAAAATTGGATTTCTCTCATTCATAAGATAAATTATCGTACTCAACATGTGTCGTTATCATTACTTTTCCTCACTAGTTAAGTAATGTACTGTTTTTCTGACACCGCCAATCAAAAAAAAAAAAAAAAAAAAAAAAAGAAAAAAACTCCGGGGTTATGACTTGGAACTTTAAAAACAAAAGGAGGGTCAGCACTTATAACACTTCCCCGAGCCAACGAGACCCCCATCAATCACGTTTTCCCTCTCCTGGTGCAGAAAAAAAAACAACAATGCTGCTCAGACCACGTAACTTCGAGATTAACATAACTACACACACCAGAACATCTCACGTATACACATACA
>JABFOV010003782.1:0-15406 GCA_022817685.1 Aradophagus sp. ZL-2020
AATATCAACTCAGAAATGGTAACCGTTTTCTCTCAAAGCAAATGAATCTTGGAGAATATTCAAAATGGTTTTTGCATTCCCTCAAAGCAAATCATTTTGTGGCAACATTTTATTTTTCTGAGTGTACCATTTAAATGGTAACTTTTACCATGTAGTTTTCTCAGTGCAACTAAATCAACAAACACATTTCCGCAAATATAAGTAAGAATTACTACGACTGATCTACAGATAATTCTTTTTTAATTCTAGTAAAATTTTGGAAACATAACTTTCTATATTTTTCTAAGTGCTTTGATTTGTCACTAAAAATCATGTTTTCCGTATCTGCAATGAAATAATCTGATAGAAAAATACATTCAACTAAAATTAAATTGAATCAAATTACAGTGAATCAAATAGCATGTAATTTCAAAATACATGAAACACACTTAATTTTAACGGTTGGTAAGCAATTACAATGATTTTTTACATTCGGACTTTCGACAAAGCCATTATCCTATTCGTTTGGTTTCGCGCGCGTCATCCTGAACAATAGCCCGGTCGGCTAACGAGTCTTTGCACAAATTAAACGGTTTTGCCATTGCCGCGGCGAACGAATCAATTTTCAATCAATACTATCCAGCTGAGTAAGGCGGCTTAACAGCGTCTGTTGTGTTAAGTACACGGAACTCGAGGTATAGTCTCCTTTTTTGTTTTTTTGTTTTTTATCTTTTTGCCCAAATTTTTTTAGCGTTGAAAAACACACCGCCGAGTTCAACGAGATCGAAAGAGAGGCGCGACTTTTTGCCGCGAAATTATTTATCTCAAATTGTGGTTTAATCTGCTTGGAATGGAGCTTGCCTCTCGAGTAAGTCGCGCGTGAAAAGCCCCAATCGATAAAAACAATCGCGTTTATATCATTCGGTCGATTCGACCACAAATTGTAGTTGCAGCGGAAAAACTTTTGCAAAAGCAACGACGGAATCAAGTTCATTTTCACTTTAAAAAGTAACCTTTTTATATTTTTATATTTGAATAAAAATATGTATTGCTATAAATAAAAAATGTCAGTTTTTTAATTGATTTCAAATAAGTAGTTGTAAATGTATATATCGTTATATTTCTGAAAAGAAAAAATTTATATAATATTAATATCAAAATTAACTTTGCGAATGACCGCGATTAAAGATGAAATTGTCCTCACGTATTAAAAATAGAAACTTGCACAAGGATTGAATACATTGTGAATATTAATGCAAATGTTTTTTGTATTACCCACTTTAACTATTAAATGTACCTATTTATTCATATCTTGAAATGGGCATTGAATTTAATTAGCATAATTCTACCAAGTCTTTTTTGCCTTTCTTCTTATTTTTCTATATATTTTATTTCTTTTTGTTATGAAAAATTTCTTATGAATAAATAATCTGCAAAAAAATATCTACTCTCAAGTTTTGTAATTCATAAGTTGAATATCAAGTTAAAGGTCCGATGACTAACATACTTTTTTTTTCAAATATACGATCAATTACATACAAAATTATTTTGAAACGTATTGATCAGAACTTCTTATTTTTAAAAATAAATATATGAATTTTTATTTATAATAAATTCTCTGATTGTATAACGAAATGTAGTTTAATAATAACTGTTAATTTTCGAAAACTGAAATATGAAATGACTAAAATCGCAAAACTTATTACTGTTCTCTGATTGTAGCCAAAACATATTTTTATAAGGTAAGCACATAAATTGCGTTTTATTTATTTATTTTTTATGAGAAAAATTCAATGTTATTCGGTAAAAAGAAATAAATATTTTAAAAAAGAAAGATAAACAAAAGAAAAATCTTCACTCGGACAAAATAAGGTTAAAATTATTAGCCTGAATTGAATCATTTTACACTTGGAGTGATTTTTTTTTTTTTGCAGTGAATCAAATAATGCAACAAACCTTGCATTCATATTGACTTTAAAATTTTATGTTTACAAAAATTGTTACAAATCAGCGAAGTTGTAAACTAATACCAACAATTTTTTTATTATTTAAATATAGAAAGGTGAACAAGAAATTGTTGAAATTAAATTCTTTTTAATCTAAAATATTTAAATCGTTTGCGTAAACATTAATTTGCAACGGATAAGCAAGTTTGCGCATACGACTAAGCTGGTGTAATTGTTTAGATTATCACGTATTCTCATTCGATTTGTTGTGATTATTTTTATCTTTGATTATATTTGATTATTTTATAGTTTTAAATCGTTTTAAACTGTATCATTTTAAAATTAATCTTTTTTCAAATATGAAATTAAAAGATGTAGTTTTATTTTCTTGTTTGTTCTACACCAAAGTAAAAATGTGATGAAATCAAATTTTTTTATCTTGGAAACATGAGAAATAGTTTTTCCTTTTTTATTCTAATTCAATTTTTGATTTTCTTCCTTTTAACTTTTATAGCAAAACTTATCAATCTAAAAGAAAATGTTTTATTTATTTTGCGATTATAATTTCAATATTTTTTATTTTCTTTTACTTAAATCATTACATACATTTTCTTTAATAAGTTTTAATTTACAATTGTTTTGAATTTAATTCATCCAATTTAATTCTTTTCGACGATTTTGGAAAAGGAAAATAAGATATAATTCCAAATTGTGATTTTTACAATTAATTGATTTCTAATGTTCCACGGCAATTATTTCGTTAAATCGGAATTTTTACAAATTTTTAATCAGTAAAGTAAATTCTTGCCGACTGACGAAAAACATGAAAAAAAAGTTTATAAAAAAATTCAAATTTATTGACATTACACATTCGCTTGCGAAAATGTCAGGCAGATTTCCAATATTTTTAATCAAAAACTTATTAATTATTCATTTCATTGACAACGAATCATTGCCTCCAAATTGTTGCCGTCTCGGCGATTAAAACGCGCGGCTGATTCAACGGTTAGTTTCGAAGCAAGCATTAAAAAATGCCCGCTATTTACAAGCAGTTTTAAAGCGCTGTTTACAATTTATAATTGGTGACAAGTAAACATTCGTCAGGATGACTTGGAGTCGAGCGGGCACAATTTCAATGAATTATGCACGACAAGACAATCGCGACCATTATTACACATTACGGCGGGCGGCCGTCGCTATGACAATCTTATCTCTGGTGTCGTTCGCTTCGACAAGTCACAATTTTAATCCAAAAGAATGTTTAATTAGAGTCAACTTTTCCTTTTAAATTCAGGTCAGAAACGAGTTATTTATGCTTCGAGCATTCGTTTCCAAAAGTCTCGATTCGAGGCATGTAACATAAAAAACGAATTTAAAAGCTGGGGAAGTAAAAAAACGAGATGGAAAAAAGTTACGAAGAGTAGAAAGAAACAGAATGAGGAAATACAAGGAAGAGAAAGAGAGAGATAAACAGAGAGAGATAGAGCGAGAGAGATAGAGTGTGAGAATAGAGCGTATGTCGTGAAAGATGGTGGCATAAAGCACGGACTTACTTCGGTGGGATTATCATTGGTATACAAAATGAATCTCGTGTTGATAACTTCCCGAGGTAGAGGAAATACGTTGAGCGGTCGGTGGATGAGGTGGTACCAGCTCCGGGTGATGTTCAGACAGCCCAAATCATCGTAGCACCTCGTTTCGTTTTCGACTGCAAATCGTCAAATATTTATGAACACATGAGTGCGCGATCAATCCTGTTTCGAGCGACGCGAAACATGTTCGTCGTCTGTCTAATTAGTAAACAGATCAAATTGCAAGTGCTCCAGCTAATCGCCTTTTACATTTACCGAACCATTTCGTGTCACTAATTCACCAGCCACATAGTTTACGTTTGACTTACGTAGCCTATTCAGTAGCAATTGAGCTGAATATTGAGATGCATACTTTTGGAAGATAAGCAGTTTAAAACGGTGGAATGCATCGCGTTGTTATATAGTATGTGCGCGCGGAGAAAATTATGATGAAAAAAATTCGTTCATGCACTCGGAAAAAAGTTATCAGTTATGTCAACTAAGTATTTCAGTTAAAAGAGTATTTCAGAGGAAGGCAAACTGAATGACTGGAAGTTTGAAATTTTAAAATAGGCGCCAAAACCATATTACTGTAAATTATTCAAAAATAATTTCAAAAAATTTAAAAGGAATAGAACATGTATTTTGTATTATGTTTTATTTAATCACATGTAAAAGAAAAAGTAAGTTTTTATTAATTTTTAAATTACCAAAAATTTTCTTTGAAAAATACTGAAATAAAAAAATAAAATTGTAAGTTAATTCAGATACTTGGTAAAATTTATGGAAAGCGACTTTTTTAGAGGACGACCTTTTCTGTGCATATTCTTACCGATTAATGAAAAAACGTGAATTCGTTTCCTGACATCAACGTAAATGGTATTTTTTGCATTAGATATTCAATAATAAATGATATCTATAATTATTGAATTTCGTAAATTTGCAAACTATAATGCGAATCAAATTACTTAAGAAGTTTAATGATTTTCGACATTTACATGTATCAGAATATAAAATTAAAATCATGTCATTGGACAAAAAAATATAAGTTTCTCAATTTTTCGAGTTTGAAACAATCAATTATTGTCCATTTACTAATCAATTAAAAATAACAATTTGATAGAAAACACTTATTCATTTATTTAACAAATCCATTATTATTTATCTCGATTTCAACCAAGTTTAATCAAATTCCGATACTTTTCAGACAGCGACCTCTAAATGGTAATTAAGTATACTTTTATCACGTTTTTCTTTATCATTACCAGTTGCGAAAAGATATATTTAATGGCGTTTCTTCTCATAGAAATTCGAAATACACTACTTTTTAAACCTACTTTTAAAACTTTTTTATTATACATATATATACATTTACAAATCTCCTTTTAAGGTTAAAAATTAAAACCGACTAGATTTGATAACTGTTATTGATTCGATAAGGCTTGCTACATTTCTTGTTAACGTTCTCGAGTGAAATCATCTTTAAATGCGGCCTTTTAAACTTGAAAGGAATTAGATGAAGCCGGCGAGTTTTCGTAAATTGACGTAGGTGATAATTACAGGGTAGCCAAGGGATATTGACTTCGATTCGATCACTACGTGCCCATTGCCACGGGTCCAGGATTCCAGCGGAGCAGAGAACAGGAGCCAATGCGATTAGGAGTAGGATCGATACTCCTTCGCCCTCGGCAACTCCTACATTCTTCACGCCGCTCCTCCTCATCCTAAAATACACATTGCATGAGTTAAACTGCGAAATGAATTTTTTTAATGACTATATCTAACCACCACCACCACTTCCCCATTTCAAATTATTGATAAGTATTTTATAAAAGGCATAAGTAAAACAGCAAAGAAATTATTTTTTGTCTTTTTTTTGCTCCATTAAAGGTTTTTTAATGAAGCAAAAAAATTGTAAAATGGAAATTGCTGCCTTATCGTCATTAAAAGTTGATGTCCATTTGCTGAATTTCAGGGAGAAAATGAGAAGAAAAAAATTTGAACCCATTAGGCTCTTTTGAAAGCGTTATTACTTTGATATCATTAATAATTTAAAAATACTCTGTATTTCCCTTCTTTATTGATGACATGTTCTTACTTTATTATGCATGCAACTTTAATACATATCGAAATGTACCTTCAGTTTATTTGAGTTAACGGAATCGTTTGTAAATTTGTACACAAATTCAATTCGGATATACATACATGTCAATTATTTATGCTATATGAATGAGTACAAGAGGACACGAATATTACGATTTCATTCCAACAGTCGATCAACATCGGTGCGGTTGATTCAAAACTTGCATAATTTACTATTCGTGATGAATTATTACAAAGATCTTAAATATAAATAATTATATATTCTATACATCACAATATAAATTATGTGGAAGAATATATTTAAAGTCAATGCTAATCAGTCGAATGCTAATTTTTTTTCATAATTTTCACTTAACACACAGTAATTTTTCAAGGACGGTCGTAAAAATAGTTTTCACTGATCAAAATTTTCTGTTATCGTTAAAGTAAAACAATATTTATACGTACTTCTATAAATCTGCGCGAATATTTCGAAAATTGATACTTTGTGTCGACAAGCTGCCACCGAATATCACATCGCAATCCGAATCTCGATAGCAAATAATTCAAAAATCAAATTCCCCGAATTGAATCCCAACGTAACTCGTAAACGTAACAATCAGGAAGATCTTGAATGTGATTGCGAACACGATTGCGAAGATTGAAACCGAAGTGACAACAGCCGTTCCTCGTTGACATCTCCAAGCACAACGAAGTGTCGCAACGTCTTAATCTCTAAACCTTCCGCAGAACTGATAAGAACACGAATGCACGGGCCCGTCAAGAAAGAAGGGAACCGGTAAAATTGCAAAAGCAACCAATTACAGGTCGAAGATCGGCCCAGTCGGTGGTTCGACTGAAGAGTCTCGATGGGAGGTAGAAAACGGCGACATTGACACTGGATGCACCTCTACCTTGAAATTATAATGATTATTATTTAGCACTGACATTCTTTTCTTGACATTTTTACAACAAATAATTCAGACATGTGAGCACACGCATTTGCATGCGAATCATCGACTAGCGTACGACACTATCTTACGGTTACCGTCAATAATCCTGGTGCAATAAATTGAAAGCCTACCGGACAAGTTCCTTTTAGATATGTAACGAAACGTTGCGACATCATGTCTATTAATAAGGAGGAAGTTGTTTATTAAAAATACGAAACCGACTAAAGGATAAGTGATTTTTAAATCATTGAGTCAATGATTATGGGAGGTTGAGAGATGTTCTGCCGGAAATATGATTCTAGTTAGGCTTCTGGAGTAATAGCTTAAATAAATTTTCGGATCGAGTCTTTCAATCTTGAACGCCCGTGTGGAAAAAATACTGCAAGCTAGCCTGGCAATAATCCGGCAAAAGTCTGGATCATAATCGCGAGCCAGACGTTTGCCAGATGTATGCCGTATTAACGCCAGATTCCTGAAATCTGGCACTAGCATGGCATTAATCTGGCATGCGTCTGGCTCGCGATTACGATCCAGACTTCTGCCGGACCAGCTGGCGACTACTTTTTCCGCGCGGATATTGAGGACATATAAAAACTCATTTCAATAAGTTTTTGGACGTGTGAGAAGATAAATGAATTGCTTCAGTGGGTTACTAAGAAACAACTTGAAAAAAATGTCACCAGTGTGAACAGCTAGAGAAGATGGATTCCTAAGTCTCATATTGAGGTATGATGCAATGGAGCACGATAATCCAAATCATGCAATGTAATTTTCCGGTTAATGTTTGACAATTGACGTCATGAATTTGAAAAATTTGCCTTGAAAACGCAAATGATTTGAATACACAAATAACTAAACTAAATATAAACATATTGGAAGCTAGTTACAACACAAGTTAAATTAAAATAAACATTCAAGTATTGTGAGAAACTTTACAGTAAGCTGAAACTTTTTACCCTAGGGTTGTAGCAATACCCAGAAACTTAATTTGAGATCAATTTTACCACCTGAGGAGTAAACGGTTTCATTTTTGGTCGCTTTTCTGATGCGTAAAGTCATTTGCTTAAACAAATTTATATTACTTCCCTGTCCTAAAAATATGAAATTCATCAAAATGTCTAAGTTGACTTAAAATAATAATTGTTAGCAAACTTGTTAGCAAAATATCATTTGCTTCGAAATAGTGTATTCTGTTTCAGCTTTATCAAACGTAAACAGGTATCCTTGGTCCAACCAGAATCAATTAATATGATCAACTAGTCAGCTTAATGAACAGATTATTTTAAATAACAACATTTTTAGTTATGGTTAGCCTAAAAAGTCTTTCAGAAATTAAATCCATACATGGCATTTACAAGATTTATTCTAAAAGTATTATACACATTGGAAGTTAAACTATATAACTAGCTAATATACAATGATAAATTTTTGGACTGGTTCTAAAAAAAACATTTACCGAAAAGTAAGGTAGATTCCGCAAAATAACCTTCTTGCAAACCGAATACAAACTAATTATCTTATAGTACATGCGACACAAGGATTAAAATTATTGTTCCACATAACCTGAATCAGTTTATAAAAAAGACACAAACACGTATTCTTACGTGCGATTTTATAATATTCTTGCGATACGCTCGGAAAGCAAATTTTATCTAATTTTTCGCGCGCTTTATGTAATGTAGTGTTAAATTTATCGGCATGGCTTTATGTAAGGAAATGCGAAAATTGCGGCTTCGAATCTCGATTATCTCGAGGTTCTTATCGATGGATGGAGACAATTTTATGTAACACACGGAAAGGGAAGCTTTCTTTCTTCTCCCGCGACCACGGTGATGTGGGTCGCGGCAAATCGTTATTAAGTCGTTAATTCGTCCGAAAAACCACAATGCTTTTCAAGCCCGAAACGACTCGTCGAACTTGACGATTCGTCACAGGTTTATGTAACAATTGACCCATTCGATTGCGGCATACGTTTCAACATTTTGTCATCATTGAAAATTTCAGGCAATTAGCCGAGTAGAAAGTGTCGCTCGCGAGAGACGATTTTCCAAAATCTAACGTCTAACTTTTCGACTGAATTCAGGTTGACGAAATGTCGCAAAAATGATTGCCCTAAGTTCATCATCGTGCGGGCTTATTTGCGATTCACGCGGCGCGAATCAAGAATGGAAAAATAGCGTTGGGTATTCCTTTCGTGGCTGCAAGTGTTGCATCACGAATAATGCACCGCACTGACTTCCTCGTTGGGATGTCGTGTTGCATTCGTACAGCGTTGGGGCGCGATTCAAAATGTGCAGACTTGTATGTGAAAGTTGCAGCACAATGCTAAATTAATTTTACAATTCTACGACGATCATTGCATTGTGGCAACGTTACCAGTATTTCAAAGGAAAATGGAAAATTTATCCTAAACAAAAAAATTTATTGCAATTATTAGAAAAACCCTTGTAATGCAACGAAGTAATTGTAATTTATTATCGTATTGTTTGTTTCACAAGGTGCGATTGCGTTTTGCGCTAGACAAGAGTACATATTTGACTCATTGGAAATAATATTAATAAGTATTACGAGGAAAAAAAAATGTAATTTTTGAAAAACGGTAACGAAACTGATAACGCAAAATGAAATAAATTATTATATTGTAAATAATTTGTTCCTATTTTAACTTTTCTAGCGAGAACGATACTCTAAGTCAGAAGTGCGAAAATACGAAATTTTTCGATGATTCCCATGTGGAATCATCGAAAAAAATTCAAAAGCTACGATTAAAACTATTGTAATTTAGAAAATTGGTTTCCTTTCAATTTTTATCGCCATTTAATTTAATTTTTTCACGTGCGTCATTAAAATTTCTTCAATTGCATTAATTTCATCATATCCTTCTACTTTTTTCCTTCTATTCAAATCAAAGTCCTTTTCATCATTACCTTCGGTATCGCTCATTACAATCAAAATTAAATTTTTATTGCAACGTCCGTGGCGAACATTTATCGCTTTACGATACATAACAAATTCTATTTGGCAGTAAAATAAACGCAAGCCGGACAATAAAAGGCGTCCTTTTACTCGGTCGATAATTTACGTTGATAACAGATTGTTGGACGGAATTAAAAAAAATGAAATAAAGTAATAAAGTGTTTTCTTTTCTTTAATAACATAAATCTTAATATAAGTTGATTGGTCTCTAGCCATTGGAAAATGATACGTGCCGCCAATAAGGAAGAAAACCATGCATACTCTCGTAGAAAGTGCATTGAATAATTTCAACATAGTTTAGGAAAATGTGGGTAAGCCAATTGGACGATGACAGATACTTTTCTCGAAGCATCGCAAGACGAAGAGTTCATTGAATGCTCGGCACAGTAGCGTCATATTATGCAATATACCATTATGTCATAATCGAAGTTAACGTGCTTAGGGTTACATTAATGTTCACGTTATTACACGCCATAGTGTTAATTTCGGTGTTTTGCATTGTGTGACATCGTAACTCTTGCGCCGATATCGAATTACAATGTAATACCGGTAATTACCCGTTCAAACTTTTCCGCGCAAATTTCAGGCACCCCGCTCAGTACAAAACGTTTTACAGTTACGTGCCCAAAATACGAGAAAAATTATCTGCGGAGAGTCGCAAAATTAGCATTGCAAACTCTAGTTTCCAGAGGTTATCTTTAATTGGTATGATTGGACTACTTTACGTGAAATAGATTCGATCGTTATACGTCATTACGCGTTTTGGTTGAGAAAAAAATGGCAAAAAAAAGAGTATTTGAAGCTTGATTCAAAGTTGATTAGAATCGTTTGCTACGTATTATTCAACGTATTTAACAACGTTGAATCACATTTAAGAAGATATTACTGTGAAATACAAAATTTCCGTTTTAAAATAGACGCTAAAATCATAATATTGATAATTAGGTGATAACGACCTACAAAAATGAGAGAGCAATAAAAATAGGTAGATTGTTGTTGAATTTCCTTTGATTTCACGCAAAAGAATTAATTTGTTAGATAATGTTGTACGAGAAAACTTTCATGTACGTTTAACCTATATTATTTGGATTAATTACACCATGTCAAAAACTGTCAGAATGTTATCTCAAAAATCAAATATTTCACATCAAATTAAAGAACATTTAGGGGAATCTACCTGCTACTTTTACATTTAATATCAATTTAATTTAATGTATTATTCAATGAAAAAACACTTGAATATTGTTGTTGTGGAAATTTTCCGCAATTTTAGACTGCGACATCCTCAAAAAATGAATTTTCGATGTCTTTATCTCGATAGTAGTATTTTTCTAGTGAAAAAGAAATAAAAATTCAAAATATTTTGACACTTTTGATTCAACTAATTGTGAAAACAGTTAAGAAACTTCATGATTGTTTTATCAGTCACAACACGTAAGAAGAATTAAAAAATGTACAGAATTTTTCATACGCATGAACACTATGAAAACAAGAGTTTTGCATGATATCTTATACACTATAAATATCCCAATTCCAAAGACTTTAAGTGTTTAAGATATTAAAGAATTCTGAATTTTAGATACTTTTTGTGTTTGAGACAGTAAAAGTGTCTCAAACTTGTGTTTACGATGCGTTTGTTCTATTGTGCAGGAAAACAATAAATACACTGCAAAAAGAAGTGTTTTAAAATAAAACATAAAAACACAAAGAACTGTTTAAAAATTAAATAAATGTGAAACGCAAATTGCAACTCAAAACACTTTTTTCCGTTTAAGTGTTTTAATTTAAAACACTTACGAAATACTATTTTTACAGTGTAGATGCATATTTGCATTTCAGTAAAATTTAAATTTGCTGTAATAGAACATTTTTATTATTTAAACATTTAAAAATCAGTGATCGTACACTTGTATGTAGCAGTTCACATTTATATATGTTACTTCTGATTTTTTGTATTGTTTTGTATTGATTGCGTCCTTATTGATTGCGTCCTTTATTCAAGTTCTACTTGATTTAAATAAACGTAAAATAATTTCAACATTTCATTAATTGCAACAAGATATCTAAAAGATAAAATTTGATTGTCGCATAAATATAAGCTAAAGACAAACACTCATTACTTTAAATGTCAATTTTAACATTAAAATTGTTGGTAAAATGTTGATGACATTGTCCTGCTTAAACACTTTTGCATTACACACCAAAAATGATAAAATACATTATATAAATTAATTTTTCATGTAAACTTTAATTCCCGATTTAAAGACTTAACATTACATATTGTATTGATCGAAAATGTTTTTTTTGTAAAATGAAAATATTTTACGTACATTTTTTCCCAAAACAAAGTGCTTGAAACACACCATCTTTCACACTATATTTTTAAAAATGTTAATATTTGCGCACGTTCTTAATGCGCTAACTTCGACACTCGTCGATTAATTTCGACCATTACGTCAACCGTACATCACAAATGTCTAATTTTGTACTGCCTAATGTTTATTGTTTTTTGTTCGCCAGTTTTAATTGGTTGCTCATTAAAACTTGTCCGACCAAAGTACGCGTTTTTCGACTGAATGTTCCGTGTTAAAATACTTCAACTTGAAATCTCAAAGTTCACTTTTTTATGGCCAGAAAATGTATGTATCATTTCGCTAAACTGCATTATTAACGCGACATCATTTAGGACTGATCGAAGTGTCGACGATTTGGAAGTTAAATTAAATGGCTCGAAATTAACATTTCCTTATACAGTAAAAAGTAGGAGTTCTCTTCCTTCAAGATTCAGTGCAAAAACGTAATATTCAGAAAAAAAGAATAAAAAAAGATGATAAAAAAAGAAGTTATGGTTTTTAAAATAAAATCTATTTTTCAATAAAAAGTTCTTTCCTTTATCTTCAATCTCTACTACTTTTTAGTTAACACATTTAAAAATAAGATTAATTGATTATTGGCTAAGTTAACTTGTTTCATTATCTAACTTTATTTACTTATTTATATTGAAAATATAAGATAAAATAGCTGTTGAACTGTTTTCAACAAATTTTGACTAAAGAGATCAAATTACATTGATAAATTATTTCTCATCTCCTTCCACCTCAAGTGCAGGAATCCTTCCGCATCTTTACTTATATTTTATCCATGCAAATTTTTCGCGTGAAAAGAAACGGCCGATGAAATTTAAACTTCTTTTCATAATTAGAAGCGATAACTTTTATTGCAGGTGATTTTGCTCGGTTCATTTAATAATTCATCGAATTTCACTATCACTTTGCGCCAAAACATTAAGTATGCACGCATTTCCCATTAGGTTTTCGGATATTGAACGTAATATGGTAAGTTGCACATCGAGTTGAGCAAAATGCAATCGAAAATTAATGAATTTTTTGTTTCGCCTTCGGTTGATTCAATATTAAATTGCGACGCTGAATTGTGCACGATTTAAATATAAAATGGGATAATAAAGAGATACGTACGCATCCGTGTTTCTTCGAGAAATTAATTTAAGACTAATTCAATTGTATACTGATGTATAAATTAAATAATAATTGAAGATTTTCACTTTATTTTAATTGAAAGAAAGAGTCGTGCATTTGTTAAGTAAAGCAAAATTGTCAAATTTATTGAACAAAAGCGTAAAAAATATTACATAAATGAGAGATTAAAAATTTCAATTTTTCGGATTAATAATTTGATGTATTGTGAATGTAAAAAACGTGTACAAATTTACTGTAAAAAGAGTAAATGTGGAGAAGGAAAGACTGATGAACTGCTTGAATAAAAGTTTATTTTCATTGAAAAGGAAAAAGAAATTATAATAATAATAATAAAATATGGACGATAACTTGATATCTGGATGAAATATAATATTCGCGTACAATTTAATCCAAGCTTTATTTATGATGGCTAGCTAACGATTTTTCTGGATATATACGTAAATTATTTTTACTATATTAACTTATTGTGTTCTAATATAAGTAAGTTAGACGTTAATCTAACTCGAAAGCCAAAAGAAAATTGTTTTTTTTTTTTTTTTTTTTTTTTTGCGAAACATTATCTAAATTGTTGACAAATTCTAATTATGAGTATCTTTTTTTACAGTTATAAATTATTGCGCAACTTGCTTATATCATAAATTATATAATAGAAAATAAAATATTGCAATTCGAATATTTTCTAAAATGAAACATATTTATTTTATTGCGTTTCTTTTAATACACAACACGATACATAAGAGTAAATAATAACAATATACTTTAATTTTATTTTCTCTTACATTTTCGTTAGATATTATTTATAATTAAATCTGAATAATTTTATGTTTTTCAATTATATAAATTAAGTGCTAATACATGTTTTTTAGGTTGTATTTCCATTATTGCACAATTGATTCAGTGACCAAGTAACCGTATCTTTTCGAATAGCATCAAACATTTGCTGGCGATTGTTTATTATGTCAATTGCTAGTTTAACAGTTCTAACGTAATTTTTTGCGAACTTTTCGCGTAATTTTTGCGAAATTGTAATATACATATATGCAATACAAAGCATACATTTATAAATAAAATTATATGAATCCACACAAGTTGAATTATGTCATTTAATTATTCCTGAGAAATTTACGGAAAAAAGTTTATGACCAATATTAATTTTTTTTCATAATTTCGTTTATCATGGGCTAAAATTGTTCGTATTAATGTCAACTCGGTTTACCAAGTATAACAATTTGGCACTTCGAGTAACGTCAGCATTTTGTGTTAAGCTTTGTATAATAGACTGATATAACTTCGTAGCCATTAATGCTGGACACATTTAATGTTGACATTCTGTCAAATGATTCTGAAAATCCAGAACAAATTCCCCGAAAAAGTTTTCAATCATAACCCCCAAATTTATCCTTTGAAAAATGATTCTTGACTGTCAAATGAGGTTTGCAGAAATTTTTTTTTTTTTTTTTTTTTTTGAAAAAAGGTAAATTTGGAGAAATTAATTTGGAAAAGTCGACCCTAACCGGTTTTTATTATTTAATTTATTCTATCAAATGTTCTACCTCCTTGTTCTACCTCCTTGATCAAAGTAATTTGATTTCAAAATATTTTAATTTCTTATTCAAAAGAAATTTCTCTTCGACGAAACATTAAGACATTTTTTGCGAGTTCTCACAGTTTAATAATTCTTGTTATTTTTTCTGTGCATTACAATTTTGTTTTTGACATTCGGAATCATTTTATCTCCCATAAATTCTAGAATTCAATCAGTTATCGACGATTAATAAAGCGCGTTAAAAGTTGTGATAAACGAAAAGTATCAGACGAAGCTGATCGCAGGAACCGACGTAACATTGCCGTAGGGAAGGACGCCAGATCTGGGCCACAATCGGGATTACATCGCCCGTTTCTACCTGTCGATCTAGATGCAATGCATACGGTGACAAGGTCTTCGTTGCACTTTCGCTTTCGAAAATATAATTACTTAATTTTCGGCTGTTTTCTAACAATAAAAAAATGAAACAAATTTATCGTTAAAATCAAAATTAAAAAGGTTCAATTAATTGTGAAATAATATGTTAAAATTATTCAACATTTCAAAATTTTTGAAGATTCCGGCCTTACCGATATTCAAGTGTTTTTCAATAAATTATACGATTAAACATTAAAAAAAAAAAAAAAAAAAAAAAAAAAAAAAAAAAAAAAAAAAAATATTTTTCTTTTTTTTTTTTTAAATATAAAAAAAAAAATTGGTTTTGTAAAAATATTTTTGAGTAAAAAATCAAAATCAAAAAAAAAAAACACGAAGAAAAAGAAACACAGGAAGAAACTAATTCTCGTCTGTGTAACATCATATATAGAAACAGTAGTAGCTGTCTCTCATATACGTATGCTGCGGCTGAGACGTGGTT
>JABFOV010003783.1:0-15405 GCA_022817685.1 Aradophagus sp. ZL-2020
AGACTGCGCATGCGCTGTACCGTATGATGAACAAAAAGATTTTGTTGATTTTACAAAGAGACAGGACAAAAGTATTTTGTCAATTCAACACAAAAATAAGTTGATTTAAACGAAATTTCGTTTGATTCAACAAACGTCTTGCAACAAAATTTATATTGTTAAATCAACGCGATTATTTCTGTGCGTGTATGTTAAAGTAAGGTATTTTGTAGCATATTGACGTATAACCGACTTTATCAATTTTTATTTCCGTATTTTTGTAAAATTAACATTCACTTCAAAAATTATAGCATACTTTATTTTGAGGTAACATAACATTGCTTCCGGATTTATATGTAAATTCAAATATTATTCGAACAACTCTAACATAATTAATTCCAGTATAACATTTATCTCTGAATTTACGTAAATCGAAAATTTACTTTAAAAATTCTAACGTAATTAGTTGTTAAATTAACATAATAATTTTTTTCGCGTTTATGTTAATTCAACATTTGAACGGCTCTAATATAAATTATTTCAGAATAACATAACATTTTTCTCCGCGAAGCGAAGACACACTGAAAGGCGAAACGGACGCGCGTGCATTGTATTATTAGCATCAAAGGGGGCCGCCGCAATTCAACGATATCGTTTTGTTGAAATTACACGCGCATCTTCCGCGACGCCCAATCCTATTTAAAAAGTGGGCAAGGTGCTCCCAATACACCGCCGATCGATACTCCCTCTAAGTTACAGTCGTGCCAAAATAATCCGGTAAACTGACTCGCTGCGTGATCTAAGGTTTCCAGGTTGAAGGCGCGGGTGCCGATGAAGGAACTCGACTTCTCAGACACTTTTGCATCGCTTTCTTTTTCCGAACCAAACGCACAATTTGCTATTGATTCGTAATCATATTAGACAATGTTCATTATCGTATTATATGATATTCATAGTCATATTAGACGTTCATCTTTTTAGCTCAAGTTTGTACTTTTTCAGTGTAGAAAGTGTCTTTTCTTGCAGATTTGAAGTAAAGAATTTATCTTGTTCCAGTCTGTTTGAGTACGATTAAAATTGACTTGCGATGAAAAAAGGCTGGTTGTAAATGGAACTGAAGGAAATTTTATGACATACTGATAATAGAATGACTTATAATTCATTAAGTTGGACTGATTGAATTGGCAGGACTGATTGCTGATTTCATTACATCTCTTTTTATTATTATTATTATTTTGTTTATTTATTTTTTATAATTATTAGGAAATTGTTTTAATTATTATTTCACACAAGCTTTTAGTATTTGCTGAAAACCAATATATTTGGAAAGTATATGTTAAAATAGTGTTTACAAATAAAGTAATATCTAAAAAAATTAAAAGCTTTTTAATTTTTCTTCTTCCGTTAATAAAAAATATACTTTCAATTTAAAAATGATTTCTTTTCGATAAACTTTATTAGCATTTTAGTTTAAAAATATACACATCATTTCAGATTTTAACTGCGTCTTGAAATTTTTTTTTTTTAGCAATTTTATTGATTTTATGTTAATTACAATTGTCACTGTCTGCAGTACCTCTAAAAGACGCCAAAAGCTTCTTCTTCGCAACGAAAGATGGCACTACAGTAAGAGAAATGGAATTCACCGGCACTACTGTAGATCCCTGCATTAACTTTCCAACTTAAGCTACAGTCGGGTATATTAAACTGTACCATGAAATGAACCTGCGAACACCACCATACTGAACGCGACCAGATGATCCATCAGTTGGTGAGTAAATAAAAAAGAGCAATTCACGTGCGTAAACTTTCCAACGTTTTTTTATCAACAAATTCGAACTTAGATGAAATCATATAAATTACAATCACCTTTTTTTATATTTTTTAACACAATTTATATACGAAATTCAGATAAAAAGAATAAATAAAGTAAAATGTATGATTATGAAGGAAATTTTGTACTGCGTTTTGTATAATTTTGCGAGTTGAGTAAGTAAATCTGTCTAAGTTTTAATTCGTTGTTAAAAAACGTTGAAAACTTCATGCTCATAATGATTTCGTCACTGACTTGTATACATCGACCAAATTTTCAGTGATGACAAGTAAATACGATTATATATTTATATGCATGTTCCAATTTAATTTACTTTCAAATTTGGTAATAATACTTTCATCGCACGACCTGTCGAATTAGATTTATCGTTGACGATAAAAATGTTTTTTCTGCAAATAGAGATGCTTTTGGTATCTTCAAAGGAAACATTCATTTTTGCAGTTTCGTGTTCAAACAATATCCTCTTTGTCAGCAGAAATTATTTTTAAAACAAAATGAAGTTATTTAACGTTTTTAAATTAATGCAATGCCAACAATATTCACTTGAAACAAATACTACTAATTAATAAAAAAAACATTTTTATGTTCAAATAAATCATTGGTTTGCATAACAAAACAATTTTAATAAACCGCAATTTTATAAAAGAGAAAAAAAAATCAGTTTATGAAAATTTTTCTAAAAAATCAGAAAATAATTCAATTATTATGTATGTAAAATTCATGTAAAAAAAGAAAACTTTTTTATGAATGTATTTGTTTTTCAAAATAGTGGTATTTTTAACCAAATTTTTTGATTTCACAACCGAACTTGTTCAATCAAATACACTACAAAAACAAAGGGACTTACTTTAAGTCGTTTAGTCACTTATTTGCTTCTACTTTATGAAAAGTGTTATAAGTCACTTTTACCGTCTATTCTGTTAAAAGTGACTTAAAATGAGATACTTGTTTTTGCAGTGTAGTTTTGTCGTCACATCTTTTTTCGGTCCTTTTGTTGGGCATGAAAGCTGAATTGTTCCAACCAGAAAATTCGTTTGCGACCCCTTATCCAGCGATTATAATTCCCAGCGCGGCGTTTGTCCTCGAAAATTCGAGCCCGAAATCAATGAACTTTTAGAGATAACTCTTTAGCGTGGCCGAGCCGTGGAAGAAAGTTCGGGCTTGACGTACCCCATTGTAAACGGGAATAACGGTCGGCACGGCCGGTGAATAATTGACCTTTCACCGTGCCTCTGCCGGCGTAATGCAAAATCCAGCCCGTCCGCCGATCGCTCGGCAATGCCGCCCCTTCCCCCGCCGGAGTAGCAAAAAAACAGACTTTATACCGTAATAAACGCGTGACTATGAATAATTGAACGGTCACGCGCGAAAATAATACGCCGAGCATGCGAATCAACGGTGCTCGTGAAATAACGCCGACGAGGAGCGCGCCGATAATTATCCGTGCGCGCTAATCGCGAGTCTTCCGGCCGGTTCGCCACGAGACCGTTTTCCGCCATGCTTTTTCACCGTCTTTTTGCCACACGGCAATGTTTTCGCGCGCGGTTTTAAAGGTGAATTCGGGCATCAACGTTACATGCGTTAATAAATTTATGAAACAGAAAAATTGCCGCGTTTTTTCTTAATAATCAACCGATACTGTAATCAATGCTTACGAAATTAAAGATAGAAGTATATTTTATGATGAAAGGAACAAATTTTCGTAACAGCAAATTTCTTATTCCTGCAAAAACATTTGTATCTGGAACAATGTTCTTCAAGTTTCCAACGTTTATTAGTAAACGAAAATAAAATCTGACACATTTTCATTCATACAAAAAAAATTATATTTTTTGATTGAATAATCTTACAAAAATAAGCTAGAAACTATTCAATGTTTGAGAATATAATTTTTTGATTTTTGACTGCAATATGTCGCTGAATTACATATAATTAATTTTCGTTTGTTAATAAACGTTGGAAACTTCAACTCCATCCTAAAACATCGAAAATTTTTTTAAACGATTTTTTTTTTTTTATTTTGATACGGGAAATTATTTTCCTTAAACTAATGAACCGCGGGAACATTGCCATGCAATAAAAATGGAAAGTCCTTTCCCGGTCGACACGTGCGCGATCGAAACGTAATACCCCGGGCATAATTGATGAAATGAATCGGTGTTATTTCATTGGCAACCTTATCGATGTTAATGGCAAAAACGCGTAACATAACTTGGCAGAACACGGTCGAGCCCACGCGGGCATAAAGAAGAAAAGGCGCGCAGAGAAAGCACCGCTTCGGAGCTCGTCTCGGTGCAAGGTAACCGCGGGTCCCGACGGCGTCGTAATTAATGGCCGTGCTGTAATTACGCACGCTTATTGACAGCGTCCGCATTTTCGCCATTAGTTCAAACGAATTCGCGCTATTCAATTTAAATGAATCATTGTCGTTTCGGTAAAAAGCAGCCGACCATTTCTGCCGGTATTATCAATTTCAAACATTACACTCGGAAGATTATACTTTTGACGCCAAATGATTCCTCTTTGATGAAAATGGACCTATTTAGTTTCAAGTGGGTGCTTTTTATTTCAAACAGATGCTATTTCTACGGAATTTTATTTGAATAGGCGTTTCTTTTTTATGAGGCGAATTTAAATTGACAATTTTTAAATCCTCATTCTTTTTTTACCAATATTTACATTAAAATGTATTTCAAGTAAATATTATAAAATTCTCAACATTTATATTCGTAAAAAAGTAATCAAATACAATTAAAAATGTTTAAATGTTAAATAAAAAGATGTTAAATAAAACTGTTTATTTATTGACAAATTATATAACAAAATTGTATAGTATTTTTCGGACGTGGGGAGGAATAGCCCACTTTTGCGTCACGCATCCACCAACTTCTCCACGTCTTACTAAACATCACTTTCGTCTTGAACTTTGCCATCTATCATAACAGTTTTTGTCCGTGTGACATTCACAGTTCCCGGCTAACATTTAAATGGTAATTCAAGCAATGTGAGGTCCAACCTCAGCGGCATGAAATCACTACGAAAACTGTTGGATGGAACAAAAAATTATCTTATTGCACGTTATGAACACTCAAGCCGCAATTCGTTGTAAAATTGCATGCAATTCATTTGATTGATGCCTCTATACGGAGATTTTTTATGACTCTTACTGCGGGGTTTAACTAAATTGAGATAAAAATATTCGCTGCCGCATTATTTTATAGCAATCTAGTGAAAATATATACAGTGAAGAACTGCTCATTGCAAACTTAGTGCGCGTTTTTTTACTACGCGGATTTTTTTCTGAATTTTAAATAAAATAACAAAATAAATGTGCAGGTCACAAAATCAAAAACGAAATCAAAAACACTGCAAATATTGATAAGTAAATTAGTGTTTAAAATATGCAAGAAGTTTACAACGTTTATTTGCAACGAATGTTCAATAAAATGTCATTTCGTCCATCGACAATCAAAATCAGAACTTGAATTTATATCATCGTGATATAAAATGACTAGGCCTGTCAATTATTCGGTTCGAACATATTCGAACATTACACGTAAAATTTCGAATATGTTTGAATAGTTCAAATATTCGAATAATTCGAATCTTCAAATGTTCGAATATTCGAATCTCTGAATCTTTGAATCTTCGAATATTCGAATCTTTAAATCTTTGAATATTTGAATCTTCAAACATTTAAATCTTCAAATATACATTATTTGAATCTGTAATTGTTAAAAAAATTATTAATTTGTTACTATAAATATTTAATTTTAATTAAATAGATTAAAAAACATAGTACATACCTTTCAGGGGCTACTTTGTTGCACCTTAATACATGTTTGTACGGACCAAGTCTTTCACAAATTACAAATGGCTTTTATGTATAAAAGCAAATAAATAAATATTTTTATACTGGATCAAAAATATTTCTGATGGTTTAATGCGATGGATCTGAAAAATGTTAGGAATTAATTATACTGATAAAAATTTTAACGAATTATATATCTGTCGGTAAATAATAAGTATAAAAGTTTCAATTAAAATAATTCACATCATGTAAATGACTATCAACATAATAGATAAATAATGGATAACAAATTTAAATGTGTGATGTAAAAACGTTGGATTTCAAATATTCGGATATATTCGAAATATGGATTTCATGTAGTATAATAATAATATTTACGTACCTTTGGAGCAGACAAATTTGGAACTAACCGCTCTTCGGGCAGTAAAGTTGCTCTCGGACTACGCCCTCGAGCATCTTTACCGCCCTCGGGCGGTAAGTTCCACTTTACCGTCCGCTCCCTCGGTCCGTAATATAGCGTACATGCCTCGGGCGCAGTGGCGCCCTCAGCAATAATATATTATTATCTTTAATTTAATTAAATAATTGTATTGCAAAGGGTGTCTTTTTCTAAATTATGCATCCAATCTCATTAACCAATTTTAAATTCACATGTTTATAAATTGGATCATAACCATGATGAACTCATAGTAATAAAACTATTACTGATAATATTGAAAAATAGTATTTTACTTGACTAGTGAGTCGCCAGAGAGTTTTCCTATCGAGTGAGCAGGATAGCACGAGCGAAGCGAGTGCTGTCCGTGCTCACGAGTAGGATAACCTCTGGCGTCTCACCAGTTGAGTACATTACTTTTTCTTCACAAGTGAGGTGAAACTAGGTAGTTTTACCGCACGTGTGAAGAAAAATATCAATAATATATAATAATCAATGACTGTAATTAATTATGTTATTGTTTGAATTTGTTATCCACTATTTATTTATTATGTTGATAGTCATTTACATGATGTGAATTATTTTAATTGAAACTTTTATACTTATTATTTACCGACAGATAATTCGTTACAATTTCTATCAGTATAATTAATTCCTAACATTTTTCAGATACATCGTATTAAACCATCATAAATATTTTGGATCCAGTATAAAAATATGTATTTATTGGCTTTATATGACGGAACGACAAACATGTCCCTGAAAGGTATGTACTATGTCTTTAAATATAATTAATTAAAATTCTTTTATGTTACTTAATAATTTTAAATATTAGATATTAATAGAAACAAATTATCATTTTTTTAACAATTACAGATTCAAAGGTTGTATATTTGAAGATTTGAACGTTTGAAGATTCGAATATTCGAAAACTCGAATATTTGAATATTCGAATTCTCATTATAATGAAATATTTGAATAATTCATGAACTATTTGAATTTTTGACAACCCTAAAAATGACATAATTAATTGTTTCGTTTACTTTCTTCGTTTAGAAGTACATATGTTTTTTGATTGAAAATTTATGGCAATTGAAATTCGTTGCAATCTTCCTGCGTATTATTTAAAGTAATATTGTTTCATCGCAATATTTCAAATAATCATAACCGTCATTTAAATGGTCACAGTTACTATACAATTTTTTCAATACAAAAGGTAAAAGGCATCGAATGTAATCGGTAAATTACAAGATCGTCGAAAAAGATAATATAATTGCTAAACATTTTACTTTTCTTTTCAATGTTTACAATTTCTTATTTTCTTTGTTTGTTCATAACTTTTAAATCAAACTACGTCAAATAGCGTAGTAATTTTTTTCTCCTGTAATGACTCGCGACAAACTAATTCCATTCATAACAAATTGCCCGCACAATTTGTCCCCGCTTCGGATAACGCACGGCGTTCCGGCAAAAAGTCAACATAACAAGCATGATGTCGCGAAATGCGAGGCGGCGAAAAAAACCGGCCGGCCAGAAAAAAGTGTGATTCTGCAACAATGTTCCGAGTAGAAAGTTGCAAATGGCAAAAAATGTGCCGCGCGTTTCACCGCCGGACGTCGATGTAACAAACATAATTGTCTCGCGATGTGCCTCCACTGGTTGCCAGCATTTTTGTTCGGCTGTTTACTGAAAATACGATGACAATCACAGTCATTGTCATAAGTTTAAAAAAATGATATTGAATGGTCGGAGGCTGAAAACATTTTCCAATATCTTTCTGACAATTGCGCAGAAAAATGCAACATTTTTTTTGTGAAATTGAGAAAAAGAATTTCAGTAAATATTATCGTTTTTTAAATTTAAAATCAAATTAACTGTTTATAAGATATTTCAAGATAAAAGGTTTTAACTTTTTAATTTACTTCTTTTCTTCTTTAAATTTTTACGTTCAAAATTTCTCAAAATTCAAATCTGTCAACAAAATCAGCGTTGGAAACTTTCTGCACATAATTTTGCCAGTGAAAATGACACGGAAATTTGTGTCTTCGCAGTAAAGCAACCGTAAATAACATTTAATATCCATTAACAACGATAAATAATATTTACTATTCGTTATTATAATTATTTAACAAACACCTCGATTCGCACAACAGCCTCTTTAAAGATCGTTCGGGTTCAAAGCCGTCAAACTATAAATCTCGAAAGCAATAAAACAACGAATAATAAATGAATAAATAAATAACGTTTCCCTAACGTTTTCATTATCAGACAAGAAAAAGTCAACTTTTACAATGTAGTCGTTATCTTATCGGACAAGATCAAGGCCCAATTTCCGGAAGCAACTGACAATACTTAATTCCCCATGTTTATAGCTATTCATTAGAAATCGATAACAAGATTATAATTACCGGCCGTATCGTTGACAAATAAATTAGAATCCGAAGTAAGCTGTAACGCAAAACACGGCCACTTCTCACGGCCAATAGCGAACGAAATTGTCATCGAAGGTTTTGTTGGCAAAAATAGCCGACTTTCTCGGCGCCGAGTTTTCGATAATTTGCGCAGATAAAACGCCCCGGACAACTGGTTCGCTCGAACACGCAAGCGCCGTGTAATTAGAAAACTGAGCTAACGTTTCCGGGGGTTCCGATAGAGGGCGTCGAAATTTGTTCATAAACTTATTAAATTAATAATCGATAACATCGCTCGAAATCGCGGTTGTACTATACGTCTCAATGAATCGCGAGCTCCGCGAGAAGTTGTAATCAACGGAATACATATTTTGCAATAGAAAAGTGAGCCTTGAAGGAAAGCGAGCATGCTTCATAAATGGAATGGCTTCTTCGATACATGTAGCTTGTGATCGCGATTAAACAAAAGTATGCGGATTCATCGGCTTACGAAACGCTTTGTTTCGTTATGAGGAAAGTAGGAAGTTATAAAAATAATTGATCAGGTTGTTACATATCGTGACACATAGTTTTGAATTTAATTATTTTTGTATTAAGTTTCTTATATTTGTATTCACAAGTTCAGTTGAACAAAACATACTTTTTTAGAATTTAATTTAGTCGTATTAAATTGACATTTAAAATTTCGCGCTATTATGATTGATGACGCTGTTATCCAATAGATATGCGCGCGCATTTGTGGTTAAACTTGCTTGCTTCACGCTGTATTTAGTTTTTTGGAAATAGAATGGGATAGAGCGGTATTTTAAAATTGTGAAAGAAGTGTTCAGTATTTTGTTCAGTATCGTAATTAATTTCAGCCAATGACATTGCTAGATTGTTCCAATAAGCACGCTGGAAATTTTACAATCCATATTGTTCGATATCGTTTTTTTTTTGGGATATATACTTAAAATATTATAATAAATTTGTAACATTGGATATAATTATAAAATTACAATCGCAAAAACATATTTGCAAAAGACATTTTGCAACTTAAAATGAAATTCATGCAAAATCAGTTAATGGTTTTTTGAATCGTTATTTTGATATTATAATATATTTAATTTGACATTAATAAACTTTCGAATTTTAACGTATTGAATTCTAAAACATATATAAAGTTTATAATACAAGTATGCAATGAAAGTTCACAGTGAAAGTGTAAAACCAAAATATAGAACGACAATACATAATAAAAGTGTTAAAAAAAAGTACACAACAAAAAGTACTACAAAAGATTCCTCGGAATAAAAAAGAGTGAGAAAAATGGTCCTTTCATACATGAGTGTCTTACTTCGTTGGATCGCGTTTTTTGATTGAAGCGCGCGTGTGAACAGCTTCAGTATCAACAACGAGCGCTTGTCAAAAGAGTCGTTCGGTGATAGGTTCGTCAATGTAATTAATTCATGGGAAAATGTACGGAAAAGAAAGTTCTGGGAATGATTTATATACGGGAAAAGAAGTTCTTATGGAAGTTATTGCGCATTGAAACACTTTTGCGTTACGTGTATCGTGTGGGAGAACGCCTGCAATTATAATTCGCCGGCAAACTGTGCCTCGAGTTAAATCCTTATATTGAAACGAAGAAATGTATCATTTCCTCCGATAAGTATTCGCAAATCTATTTCAACGTGTTATTACGAAATTATACGAGTGATTTTCATATTAAACTTACGGCAACTGTCATTAAACCGTCACCTTTGAATTTCAAATTGATGCTTGAGTGTTACAATGTGCGACGTCAATTTGGCCGTAAAAAAAGTTCGTGAAATTCAACAATTTATGTCGGAAAGACGTTTTTGTATCCCTCTGAAAGTATCTTTCACATTTTTAAGCCACCCCCCCCCCTTTTTACTGGAGAGTTATAAAAATATGAATACTGGTTTTGCATTTGAATGTGCAACTGTAAATTCTTCTTAATGCTCAAATTATATTTATGTATATATGCTTATTTATTTTATAGAAAAAAATATGATGTAACGTAAAAGGAATAATCTCGTATCGAATCAACTTTTCACTCAATGTTTCTATGGTAATTTTCGTTGCAGAAAAAGTATCAACATACTGTGAAAGTTATGGACGTGAACATAATTTTCATTAGAGTAAATGGATAATATTAAAAGAAACGTGTTCTTAATGTGACTGTTTTGTTTGTAATGAACGTAAAATTATGGCATTACTTTTAAATGGACTTTCAACAAAGAACGTCTCTTTGACAAACATTTAAAAAATATATTACAAAGCGCTTTTTATAATTTTTTTTTACTCAATTTCATAAATTCTTTTTGCAATTTTTACAAAAAAAAAGGAAAAAATATTTAAAATAGTTTTAGTGTTTAATTCATCTGTATAAAAAGCCGAAAAATTCCTGCGTTTTTAACCCGAGTTCGTAACTTTCAAGCCCTGGAATAAAAAAGTGAAGCCATTGACTATAAGCCTTTAAAATTTAATACACATTCCAAGCAGTCGATCAATTTCGTATAAATTTTTCATTGATGCCCTCGAGGTCCTGCCCCACGAATGACGATCGATTTTCATCACAAACACGAAGTCATCGTCACCCATCAGTGCGGTTCGCTGCGCGGAAACCCGGCAACTTGGTTCAATACCGTCCCTTCATCGTCGCTCAATGATGGTCATTTATTCTTTTCAAGCACCTTTCTCCGCCAGTTGATGTTGCGGATGAAACAACAACAAACCGCGCCGAGGCACGGGACGAGCATCCCTACACGGACACGGGTCACCGACACCGCCACCTACACGGATATGCTTCAAGTCTTCAACGTTTATAAATAAACGAAAATCAATTTAAATAGGATTTCTTATGAATAAATAGTTTAAATGTTAAAACAGCGATGCAAAAATAAAGCACGAATATTTTGGTTTGTTTGAATAATTAGGAATGAATTTGAAGTGTTGAACTCAAACACATAAAAAATCATAACTCGTGTTGTTGAACATAGAAAATTTGCACCTTTCAAGTGTGAATTTACACTGTAAACTCCAAAATGTTACCCGTTAATTTTGATTTTAACCCTACATCATTCACACCTCATAAATTTCTACGACAAAAAGAAATAATTCAACTCCAAAATGAGTAGATATTTTACACCGGTAGTTTCGAATTCACACCGCAATTTCACCAGGGAATATTTGTTACATATTTGAGTCCGAAATTTCGACTTCCTTCCCACCATCTGTTTCACTCTGTAATGAGTGTAAAACTTTCACCGAAATCAAGTAACTTTTTACACGGCAATCGTTCACACCGCACAACGGATTGTTTCTCTCAATTGTTCTTTTATATGTTATGATTCAATATGAATTTCTAAATTTTATTTATCTTTATTTTCGTTTACGATTAAAAAATGCTGGAAACTTGAAGAGCATCTATACAGTGTGACACACACACACAAATGCCCGGACATTGAACCGCGTAATCAGGAACTTGAAACGCCGCTTATTACAGTTGTTTCTCTAACAGATCTATTAGCCGCGTGGCGAATCGCCGACGTCGGCCGTACGTGCGCCATTGTTTACGCGTGCAAATCGTAAAACGTCATGTGCGTCAGTATTCAGCGCTTTTGTTTTCCCGCCTTTGTGGTGACATCTTTTCTTGTGCTAAAGGGCATTCCTAATTTTATGTCCATGATGAAAAGACCGTCAAGTCGTTTTTTTCTTTCTTTCCTTCTTCTTTCTTTTTGTTTTTTCTTATCGTTGAAAAATTATCTACAATAATAAGATAATTGAACTCATTTCTTCGATAACTGTGATTTTATTTATAAGGAATTTTTATTTTTTGCCTTTCTAGACTTTTTTTTTTATTGTTTATTCTCTATTATTTTGTGCGAAAATAAATGCATTTTCTGAACGTTTATACAAATATAACGGACAAAAAATAATGAATGCACTTTTATGCAAAAGGCCAACTATTTGCTAGAAGTGAGCGTCAGATGCCAAGCGTAAAAGTCCAACAACATTTTATTACGGTTTCAGAGGTGCGCTTCGACTCACGTACACTGAACTTACCTTTTATTTGCACCCAACATTGTCAGTCCCTTTCGCAGATTTATGTAGTAAATTTCGTATAAAACGTGAAAGTATAACCACGTTTTAATAAAAATTTATACTTCAATCTTTTAATAGAAATACAGTATATTTTTACACAATTTTATAAATATAACTTGAACGAATTGATTTTCTCATTTTTCTTCATCATGACAAAGTTTTTCGAGACTGATGAATCAACTATATTAATTTTATCAAAATTGAATAATAATCTACGATAACACAAATTTAAAGTTTTGCATCAAGATATCAAAACATCAACTCTACTTTATCAACGTAGATCAAGCAAATACATTTTAGAATTCCTTTTGGAAGGTTATTTTTAATTTAACAAGAAAATTTTTGTATAAGATCTAGGAAAGTTATGGAATTTTAGTCATTATTTACGCAGACACCCTCTTCTTGCAAAACAAAGATGATTTACTTGTTTTGCAATCTGCCCACGACGTGTAACAGGAACAACCTTATTAATCCTATTATCCCGACAAATAACATGCAAAAAAAATTGCTCAACTGCGATAAGTACAGTGTTTATATTTGAGGCGACATTAAGAAAATTTGCAGTTAGAATTGGCAGAAACTCTTGTAGAAACATTTCGTTAGGAAGTTGCAGCAACGATCCAAGTACAATCGACAAAATTAAAACCCCATGCTTCAGCAAGTTGCGAACGTTCGTTGGCGCGAATCGCCTGTTTTCGTTTCAAATATTCAAAGATAACAAATAAACTCGAACGTTGTTATTATAATTTTTATATCGCGATTTTTGTTAAAAAAACTAGAAATAATTTAACGGAGAACTCTGCTGGTAAAGCAGAACTGTTCATTATATATTAACTGATAATTCAGTTAAGTTTTTTATTTTTCTTGTTTTAATGTAAAAATATATATTTAATAACATATTCAAGAATACATTATTTCATCTGCAGATCTACAGATATCGTATTATTTCGTGCAGATTTCAATTTATTTTTAGAGGTTACGAGCCTTTAAACATTCATTATGCGTTCCCTTTAAAATTCTGTTCCTAACATTCCGTTTTGCACAAATAAAATTCCATAACTTTTCCATGGTCTAGCACTATAAAAATGTTGCCTTACAAATCAAGTATTATTTTTTCTCGATTTAGAAAATGTTCATTAGGTTATACTTCCGTATAAATTTGTCACTTTTGGGTCATTCGCGACTCCAGCATTATTGCTTCGAAAAATATTATGTCATTTGATGACGTAATGAGTCATTCGTGCTTATTAAATGTTTAAACATGTGTTAATGTCACTTTCCAATATTCGCTGTATTAGAATGTCTTAGTCGGTGACGCGAACTGGCTTTGTTGATTTTGCAAGCGGGCATTTCTGACAGATAAGTAGATGGATAAATAAATCTATTTTACAATCAATTTCCATCCCGACGGCGCTGACAATGATTTGCAAATTGCAAATGGGAAAATAATTAAAGTATTAGATTCACTTCGAAGCAGATGCCAAGTGTTTAAATTAACTATAGAAATAGGCGAGCTCTGATTGTATTTAATGAGAATTTTCACTTTTCTAACAAATTTGATTGATTCTATAAAATCATTTATTTGACTTGTTAGTTAATGAACGTCAAGTTTGCAAGATACAGACTCGGACAAAAATGTAGGATTCCTATACATGAAACAAGAATGATCATTAATTTCTTAATTTATTTTTTATCATTTCATCCGGTTTATTTATATACAGATGTTTATTCTTATTTGTTGCACTTGGATTTTCAATATATTCCAAGTCCACAGTTCATGGAATTTATTATCTGGCCAGTTTCATTTTTTAATGATATGCGTAGAGAATACTTTCTTATGATATTTTTCATGTCTTGGACACCGAGTGGGTCTTAAATTAAGATTTTTATCATATCTTAGATATCATCGAAACAAGACACTTGTGTTGTAATGCTCTAGACATCTAGTTCCTTTAACAAATTTTCATAATTGAGCCCAACTCGACGGGACGTTGTTGTAACTCGATCGGGATCATCCAAATCAGTTCACGATGCATTCAACTAGTTACTCAATGACCATAAAAATGAGTCTGTCCTAGCAAAATCACTCACTTTTTCTTGTCCCCCATTTGAGTTTTAACGAGTCGTGAAATCCCATGTTTAAGAGTGTTCTAGTGACGGTATCGACAGTGAAATTAAGACGATTTCTTTTAGCATCTCAATAGGCCGGTTTATAACTTTGAATGCCAAGGTCAGTTTCTCGTCCAGATCAGAGTCGGGTTTAGCGGAGCTTTTGCACGCAAAGCTTCGCGTATCGATCGAATGTCACATTGACTGAGCTTTTTTTATGCAAGTAAAGTTTGCCACGAGTTACGGAATCTATAAAAAAAACTCCGACTGGAGAAATCGGAATTTAGAATATGTTCCAATTTAAAGCTGTTTACTGTAATGTGCAACAAAAACGAAAGTCTCATAATGAGGTATTATTTATGCCGAAGATGCCAAAAGTGTTTCAAATTCAGATGAATTGAGGCACTTTTGTTATCGCAGTCGTAAAGTAAAATAGTAAAGTAGTTGAGAAAACTTTAAAATGACATTTTTGTTGTAAAAAAAAAAAAACGTTTAACGAGAAATTTTCAGCGAATCTTTGCAGAAAATTACCCAAGATCGCACTCATATTTTATTTACGATGTATTTGTATATTCTCAAACTTCTTATTGACACCGCGATCGATGAAGCGCGCGATATCTCGTTTGATGAGAATATTCCCCGCATGTGATTTCTGAACGCATCATTATAACCACCGCGGACGACGATGACGGTTGCCGCCTTGCGCGCTCGCCTT
>JABFOV010003784.1:0-15404 GCA_022817685.1 Aradophagus sp. ZL-2020
TGATCATGTTATGATTTGTATATAATGTCTATTGTAATGAATTCAATTATATTTTATGATTTTGTAGTATATTTTTTTTTTTTATTATATTTTTTTTTTAGATCTGAAGAGGGCTTTCGATATGTAGTGTGGTTTTTTTTGTTCGGAGAAGGGGAAAAGGGAAGGGATTAAGGGGTGGGGGGTGGGGGGGGTGGGGATATGTAAATTTTAAAAAAATTTTTTTTTTTCTTATATTTTATTTTTCTTTTTTTTTTTTTTTTTTTTTTGAAATTTATTTTATATTATTATTTATGGTTATATTTTATTGTATTATTTACGTGGCAATTTTCCATTGAATCATGGATAAAAGGAATGTCGTTATTAGAAGTGTTTTACTCGCATTGGTTCATAAGTTCGCACGTTTTCCGCATACTTGTTGACCCTGAAAAGAAACACGTGCGCGTCGCATGTGAAAATAATGGCGATAAAGTCATTTTTGACGTTTAAGCAGTAAAGATGCCAAAAGCATTTTCTGGCTCCATTCTTTCGTCGGCGCAACATGCGGTAGTAATCCAGCGATTCGTTTCCGTTTATTTGAAGCACCTCGTGGTCATTTTGGTGACATTTTTGCTGCATAATGAAAGTATCACGTGAAGGATGTAATTCATACAACGGAAACTTAATAAATTGCTCCACATTATTCATACGTTCGAAATCTTCTTCTTCGATTCTTTTAAACTTTTTTTGTATATGTAAAATATATTTAATATTGACAAAATGTTATTAATTCATAATAATTGTTAGTTACATATTTTTGTAATGATACTTTTGTAAATGTGAATGTAAAAAAAATTTTCAGTCGTTCTCTGAAAAGTATTGTGTTGCAAAAAGTGGGTATTTTTACTACTTTTATTTTTTTTCAATGATAAATTTAACTTTACTTCGTAAACATCGAATTTTCTCGTAAAAAAAAATTTATGTCAAATTGAACACCACGTCGTTATCCGAAATGCGATTACAATCACTCGCAACACAATGCAATACATTACCATATCACGCTTTGTCTTTTATCTTCGTTAATCCTACATTGCTTCAGAGTGTTTTTCCATAATCAATGTCAGATTAGCGTTACCTCCCTTGCAGATCAAATTGGTTTTGTGGTGAAATTTACATTTTCGACGCGTGTTTTTGAATTCTCGTTATAATCGTTACGGTCGACTACTATCGTATTAAAAATTAAAAGTAATCTTCTTTTACAATATTATTATTACATATAATATAATACTTACGTATTAAAATATATAAAACATTGATATTCGATCAAAAATACAACCACTTTGTAAAAATTTCTTCTATTTACGACAATGTGCATTAGTAGCAAAAATCGCTTTATAATTTTAAAACAAGTCCAATATTTTAAATTCACATAAAAAAAAACTAGAATAAAATTGCGGAAAAATAAAACTATAGTGCTCCAATGTTTCAGCCATCCATCTGTATTATGTATATTTTGTCTACTCATCGATCTAAACCCAGCATCACGTTAATTCAACACGCTCCAATTTTAAATTAAAGCCCCAGCGTAAGAAATTGGGCGTAAAAGGACACGGCGTTGTCTCTGTACAGGCACGATAAGATCCGAACGGCCTTATCCCGGACGGCAGTGTTCATAATTACGATCCCCGTTTGTCGTAATAACCTGCATTGAGTCGAGCCGTCGACAGCGAGTCGCGGGGTTAGGCGGGCTCGGGGTCGGTCTCGCCCCAAGACGATCCCTTCGTCAAAGTGATTGCCGTAGTCAAAGGCTCCGGGACAGGTCGTTGTCTCTGTGAACGGACTGCGAGATAAGGCTCGGAGCGGCCGAACGGCGCTGCCAGTCGTTGGCAGCGCGTCGTTGGCACAATGTGACTTTGATTGTGGAGTTTAACCTACTAGCGAGATTAGCCGTGGCTCGTGTATCACAATTAATGTGTAATTAAATCCGCCGGGATGCGAGGCGTGGCTCGGGCGAGCAATACCGCGCGGCCGTGGGTGGGCGAGAGATGTCGGTATCCCGGAACGCGGCTTGACAGCCGGAAATGAAGGGCCGACTTGGCATTAGCATCGACGGCCAGGGGTCGAGAGGGCCAACGTATCGACCCGACCGCATTGCCCCTCGCGTTCGCTCCCTCCGCCCTTGGCCAGCCGAACCCCTCGCTTCGCCTCTGTCATTTTCTGTCTTCATTTGTATTCCCGTTTTCATCCACATCTTTATTCTGTTTTCATTCATATTTCTGTCTCCAACTCTTTCAGTAAACTTGAGTCTGGGATGTGTTCTAGCTTTTACTCGGTGTGCCTTATTTAAGTGAGGACCTATAAGACTTCAACTTGTAATTGTTGAAAAAGATGCTTACCATAAAATCACCCTGTTACTTTAATTTAATATGTGGGGCTTTTTCTAGTTTTGCAGTTACCAGCTTGCATGGGTCTTTTAATGGCAATATCACTTAATTAGACTCGGTTTGGATCCATTATTATCGTGTCGACATGGACATTTTTAATTTGGAACATTTTGTGAGAGTTTCGTGAACTAAATTTATCTAGGTATTTCTTGTTAAGACCTAATAAGGCCTACTCCCAGGTAAACTCTGACTAGAACTTCTTATCTTCAAATCTATATCTGTACGTTCTCTTTTATGCAATATTTTATGCATATTTTTGGTCTACTATCACAGCCGTATCTCTTTTTTCAGTTCTATTTTAATCGTTTTTATCTTTACCTTCATCTGTCTGTCTATCTTCAATCTATATCACTCGTTGACAAGATTTTAATAATTTTGCTTCAATATCGTGGTCGAAACTGTTGTTTGTATCTTTTTCGTCAAAGCAATGTCGGTCGGAAGTTGGCGGTTCGAAACCGCCAGGAATTGCAAGCGCAAACGCCCGAGATCAACTGGTTAGCCAGAGTTATGAGACGGTATATCAACTAGGGGCCGAACCGGGATTATTCTTGAATGATTTTTGGTTACGATAATTGGGGTGGAGTTATGGGGGATAGTGGTAATAAGCGCGTAATTGTTTGACGGCGGAATAACGATGGAATGGCTCGAGTAGAAATGGGGCTGCAAGTATGAGCAATTCGGACGCGTTGGGGTTAGCTTGTTTGATTTTTGAATTATGGCTTTTAGATTTGCCCTGAATTAAGTTGTTGGTAGATAAACGCTGGGTGCCGGGAGGTGTGTAAAATTTAAAAGTTGCCGAGGGAAAAAGACCTAAGACCTAAGAAATCAAGATTCTGTTTTAATTTTAACCAAAATTATAAAATAAATTAAGAAGTTTTTTAAAATCAAGTTCCCAATAATTAAACTCATGAAATTTGAAAAATTGCATTATTACATTCAATTTGAATACCGTTCCTTATTTTATAAAATGTACAACATCGCAAAAGCTTTCTCAACTGTATAATTTAATTTCTAACGAAATTGAGTTATATCCTGATATTTTCCCACGACGTCACTATTGAATTCGCAAAGTTCTGCCTTTGTTCGTTTGATAAAAGCAAATTTGAAACTTACGCCAATAATCGGCAAAAGTATGTTTCTAATAGACAAAAGCAACAATTCTACGCGCGGATAGAAATAACGAAATAAATAAATCAGCGCGTTCCTCGTATTTCGGCATTTCTTCCAGCAAATTTCCTTTGACGTTGAAGGCACAAAGGAAAGTCGAAAGCGGGATTTTCATACGTTAATATACATTGTACCGAGTCACTACACGGCGCTTCGCGTTATGCGTCAAAGGTCGTGCATTTTTCAATAAATGGACTGATAAAATATACGCTTGGCTAGATAGGCACTTGTAACGTATTGTGACTCGCAGCGTTAGAGAATTTTTAATGCCAGCGACCTTAGATCGCAAGAAGACGGAGTCGGTAAAACCCGCTCTGCGTTTAACCCTCAAATAAAATTCTTAAATCCGCGGTGAGGACAAAAAACAAGCGAACATTTTGTACCTTTTACACGCGTCTATTTATTATTTGTCAAGCCCAATATCAGACGCGGCATACATCAAAACTTTTACTTCGTCAACGCGGATACATTCCGTTTGATCTCCTCCGCGACGTTATTCCATAATTGATTGTATCTCCGAACAAAAAGCTGTTTCATCTTTGGATTCGACAGTGCTGAATCCAACGAAATGTCTTTATATCTTTCCAATTTACTTTCATTTATTGCGGGAAATTTACAATGGCATTACACCCATTGATTAAAAGCAAGCTAATAAATAAGAGAGTGCATAAATAAAACAAAAAATTTAAATAACGATGTAGAGTTAATTTACAAGTGAAAGTAAAAATTGTTTTTATTAAGGTTTTAAAATTACAAGAGTTTCAATATCGGTTATTCAAACTTCACACCAAAAAGCATAGTTCTTAATATTTTAACAGTCTAAAAACGAAGCGAAAAAAGAAAAAAATTGGGAAAAAAACCAGTCTCCGGGACAAGTGGAAATCAATCATTTTGTATTTTTGGGCTTACAGTAGTAACATGAATAACGATCGTGTCATGCAAAGGTAATGTACACACGCGTCGTACATACGAATATTGATAAAAATGTAAATGTTGATACGAAAATGCGATGAATAATGTATCAACGGGCCGAAATGTTTTAATTGTGATTCAGCTGGAGACGCAGAAACGCGCGCCACAAGTCCGATGGTATGTCTAACACGTAAAGAGCTAACGCGCCTACCTGGCTTCGTTAAAAGAGCGGTCTCTAAAGCGCGATTAGAATGCGAGCCGCGCGAGATAGCGAGTAGCGCTGGAAGCGTTACGGCGGATTGGATCCTTCGTCGGGAATCGACGAGGAAATGGCCCGGCGGCGCGTTCGATGAGCCGTCCCGGCTTATCGATCAACGTCCGCATTAGACCCGCGATAAGCCGGCACCTGTAGCTTCGTACATTCAAATCCCGAACTATGCCTTTAATCCTTTTCATAAGCGACAAATGTGCTTTCTGGATTCGTCCGATTCGTGTCCGACGCGAAATCGTCATGTTGGCAAGCCAAACCACGCGCGTCGATTTCCAGGGAATTAGTGTCGGATTCTTGATTTCCTTTTCTCCGGTTCTCCTTTGTTCTTTTTTATCTTTATAATTTATATTATTCGTGTTAAGTGTTTTTATATTGTGTGAACGCAATCGACGAAAATGTGTCGAGTCAGTACAGCTGTAGGTATTCTCGTTGAATAGTTATGTTTGTGTTAAATGTGGCGGATAAAATTGGTTCAACTGAAATTTGTATTCATTTTCGATAAGTAATTTAATGTCACGCGAGTTCAGTGGAATTGAAATTTCCATTGTTTGGATTCTTCGGAGTTTTATAAATTCGACGATTTTGCGTGTTCAACCAGATGAATTAATAGAGATTATTTTTAATTTAATTTTCAATTTAGTGATAGGTGAATGAAGATTTGCTTCTTTATCTGCTTTAAAATTACAGTTACTTATTTCGAACGATGGCAGATTAAAGCGTGAAACGCGGCTGAAGTTGACACGCCTTTGTCATGTAGATAGATACGTTTGATTTCTCCTGTTGACGCTAATGAAATCGTGAGAGAAAACACGTTTTACGTACGAAATTCGCGTTTCGTAGAAGCGTTACGTAAATGTAAAGAGTCTTTAGTTAATAACACGATCACGAAATTATTATAATTAATTAATATATTAAACAGTTTACTCACAGTTTACTTGAAAGACAACAACTTGGTGAAATATTTTCAACTTACAGCATTAATAAGCAAGTAAATGCATTTTAGCATTTTTTGACACAATTTAATTTCAGGAACGAAAGTCAAACAACAAGATTGCAGTCACGAATATTTAATTTAATATGGAAAACACTTTATAGCATTTCATGAATTTATGACTACAAATTAAACGTGATTTTCGTAGTGACATAACATTTTTTTTTCGACAAAAATAGTTATATTGTTGAAATATATACTAAATAATTTGGTTGATTTTTCATAAATTATATTTTAATGAACAAAATACTTTGAATGTCGAAAATTTAAACATCATTTCCTCAGTTGCCAGATAAATACTGAAATCGAGCTAGAAATTCACCCTCTTCTTTTCATAAATCATCAAGCTTGTCATTAAAAATCGCCGGTGCTTTAATCCCAATTTCAACATCAATCATCGCCATTCGCTGGAAAACAATGCGGGTCCGCGCGCGAAAATGCGCCAAAACTCGCGCGCCGACAAATTACAAGAACTCAATAGCACAATTACGCGAACAATGCCGATAAGTCGAGCTGTTAAAACAAATCGCCGCGAAACAATGGTCGCGGCGCGTTTATAAATAATAAATGGTAATCGTTTACTGGCACGTCTGATTCGATGCCACGTTCGCCGGCGAAAGTCGCGCTTCGAAATCCGCGCCGGCCGTTTGTCCGTTACTTCGGCTTTGCGCACAAAGCGCCTTTCAACGCGACCGCGGGCGGCATAAATTATCACGCATTCACGTGTAAATATTGTTGCGCGGGACTTAAACAATCGTCCGCGGGCCATAAAGAGTGATTGTCGCGCGCCTGCCGACCGATAAAAGTCCGGGGAAAAGCGACGAAAATTACTCGCCTTTCCCCCCTGGCCTCACGCGGCTTGCAAAAACGCTTGCACGCAACGCCGAATACTAATCGCGCGAGAGCGGTACTCGGGATTTGCATGAAAATGCAAAAACTTGGAAATCGATTTTATATTCTTGCGCATTGTTCCGTGGATCGCCAATGGGATTGTTATGGGTTATTTCCATATATATAGACTATCCGTTTCGCGCAAGCCCGAGGGGAAAGCTACCAAAATTCGAGCTTGCAAATTGCCCGAAATGCTTCACGCGATTAAATTCATTCAATGGTGTTTCGACTTTCAAGTCGAAGCAGAATCGAAGAATCGATTTCTAGACCCCTAATAAAGCGCGAGGAGTTTGCTGTGGAAAGAGATGTTTGATCGTCGCATGTATGCCTGTCACAGAGATAAAATGTGCTGAGAAAAAAAATATGACGTCGAAGTATGTGAGTTATCAGAATTTTCCTAGCAGGTGTTTGTTTAAGGTATACTGTGAGACATGACATTATTTCTTTTACAATTTATTGAAGTTGTTAAAAAAATTTATAATATTGTAAAAATAAGAAAATATATGTCACAGATTAATCCAAGTATCTTTTTCATTCCAAATGATTTTTTTTCCAGTATTAATTTATGTTCAATCGAATGTATCTTTAACTTGAATGAAACTTTTAAGTTAAATTTATTTCAGTACTTTTTCTGAATTTTTTATTGTCTCGAAGTCAAATTTCCGACAAAATAATGAGCCAACGTAGTTGACACGATAATGTCGACTGTATATTTCCATAATAGAAGGCAATCATTCACTGAGACATCCAATTGATTGTAAAATTGCTCGTTAATATCAAAGCGTTTGGTCGGAAACATTAGTATGGCTTCCTGATCAAAAGCTAATCTCAACTCTTTCTCAACTAAAATTCCCTCTTTCTCATTATCATACAAATTATCCATCAGCCTCGCAAGTTTAACCGAAAGGCGTCGAACTTCACCTTTACTTACAAATTGGCTTAAATGTTTTGCGTGAATGTGTTCATTAAACATTACGTTTGCATCAATGAATGTACTTCCAACTTCGAAATCGATAGATTTTGGCAGTAGTTCTGATTAAACGGCATCGTTTGACTTTCAATCAACGTCACGTAGTGAGATAATTGAATTTAATTACGTTCGAACGTAATGTACAATTTCGCACGTTTCTCTTTCGGAAATGTTTTTTTTTATTATTATTTATTCGTTCAAGTTACACAAACAAAAGAGATTCAATCAGTTATAAATTGATGAATTAATTGCAAAAAAAAGAGTAAAATTAAGTCAGAATTTTTTTTTTCTTTTACATTTTTTTTTGCACATACCTTTTTCTTTTCTTTATTTCTAATTAACACTTTATCATAACTATCAATAAAATGTATCTAAAAACAATCAATCAATAGTAATTTATTATCACGACCTTGAGTAGCGACATTTTTTTCTAGGCCCCACCCAATCTGATTCGACTGTACGAGCACGGCAGCGCGCGCTCATTTTCATAACAAAATGATCGCGCTGGATATTAATAACTTCAGTAGTCGGGGTAAAAATGGCATTGTTCCGCGACGGGGAACAATTACGTGGGTGTGAATAATTCCTCCTCGGCAATTGTCGTCGGGCTTAATGCGCCCGGTGGCTTGCGATGCCGGCGCGTCGCGAGCTCCATGCGAAACCCTTGAAACGGTTGCGAGCAATGTATACAAGTATATGACGGCGGGGAAGATCAGCCTGGCGGGGAGGGGGCGAGGGGGTCTGATTAAAGCAGCCAACGATGTCCAGGTAACCTTGCCGGCGGAGTGCGGCTCGGGCAAATGCCCGGCTCGCACACGAAAGTGCGTGTATGCGTGCGAGTGCGCGTTGTAAAACGCCGTAAACTCACCCAGGGGGATCGGGTTACCGGGGGCCCGGCAGCCCAGCACTTGTGGTTCTTCGTTCACACCTCGACCCGAGTCCCTTTTGCGTCAACACCGGGAGTCAAGTCATTTAACGTCGCTTCTCGTCGACTCAGCGATTTCCTCATTATCAACGCCGATGAAAATATATTACGTGCTGGTTCAGTCATTTTTTTTTTTTTTTGCTGCAACGGTGCAGGATTGTTTCACATTAGGCTACTCAACGTTGGAGTTTCGATTCAATTTTGTGACTGTATATGTGAAATAAAGTATGAACGGTTTTTTAATTTTGAAGTATTTATACTGTAAAATTAAAGTAGAGGATTAATTAATCCAACCAATGAAATTACTATATTTCGAATCTAGAAGAATCTCGTTGATTTGCTTTTAAAGGTCAACTTGCGTTTTACAGTAAATATTGTACATAAATATAAGACTTTATTCTTTTAAAAATCCTTTAGATACTTGAAGAAAAAAAAGATAGAATTATTCAATATCAATTTGTCGGAGTACTCTCAGTGAACAACTTGTTTACGACAAAACAGTATTGTTAAATTGCATGTGTAAATTATAGGTTTCAACAACATTAATTAAAAATACACTAATCTGATGACTGATGACTGGCATATCAGATTAAAAGACGTGGGTTGGAGCGCGGTATAACGACCACCTGAAGTTTATTTAATGTCACAATTTCAACGAAAGACAATGCCTAGAATTAAACGCAATATTGCAGCAATTAATATAAGCCGTGAGAGTTATTTATGGTTGCAAGACAAAAGCATTTTTTTTTTCTACATATTCTGCTTTCACGACATTAAAATTTACATCCTTCGTTAAACGTTTATTAAGGTTGAAATAATGTAATGGAAAAGACAAATCTGGAGGATTTAAAGCACAACAATAATTTGTCAATATTAGATTAATCATCGAATTGTCAGTCACAATCAAATCAAATTTGTAATAAATCACTAAAAGCATTGGAAACACTATCGGCAGAATTTTCGTAAATAATTTAATTCTTCTTCCTTCGAAGGAAATAAAACTGGATTTTTTCTCACACCTTGGCTCGAAGTAACCACCATATACTATCTACCACAAGAATAAAATCTTACTTTTTTCCCTCTCTTAGGTGTACAATTACTCCAAAATAGCTGACAATACGATCACAGTAAAAGCTAAGTTATCTTCAGCCACACGTTGCGCCAGCCTTCATAATGTATTCTAGTTTAAAACTCAGCAACCAATAAGAGTTAAAAACTGAAATACCCCATTGACATTTCGAAACAATGGACTTCTCCATCATTAGCTTATCAATATAAAAGTTGGCCAAGTGAATTTGCGAGAACATTCCTTTTTCTCTCGATAAGGAATACAAAACTGTGGCGCGTTTATCTTCACCGAACTCAATTACATTATAAATAACTAGTCCAATATCTTTCTCTATAGCGTTTCGTACTTTCCTGCGTCTTATCCCAAATCGACAGATAAATGGCGGCATTTGCGTGGGTGAGACACTTTTCCACCGGTCCCACGTTTCGCATTGCTCCACGCCCTTTTATTCCTCGGCACGGACGACGCGTTTTTTTCTGCGTAACTGCACCGACAAACTTTTTAATCCCAGAATTATAATTCCAAAACTACGTCAGATAAACGTAGCAATACCGGTAATGTACAGGGCTTTTAGTACTGGCCGAGCAATAAAATGGCGAGGCGATAACCAGGGCCGACGCGCGAGTCTATGTTTATGCGCGCGTATTCGCCGTCTCTGACTACGCTGAATAAATTTCTTCGCGACGCGGCGTTTCAGTTAGAACGGCATTACGACGCTATTCGCAATAAATTGATTTTCACTCGCTCAAATGTATCGCGAACGGAATGAATCACAGTTATATCGATCTTTATTGCGCTCGATTACTTTCATACGAAGAGATAAAAGTTTTCCAGGTAATTTCAACGACAAAGCAAATCAAGGAGCTAGCTCTAATTTTTATTTCTCGTAAAAGTAAAGTCCTGTATCGGTAGGATTCTTTTTCTGGCATTACGACTAATCAAGCTGAACATTTTCAAAATTCTTTATGTCGATATCAAGCGAGCTAGAAATGAAAATCTTTAATTAAGAAAAGATTTTATTTTTAGAAAATGAAATCTCTACTTTACCGGTATTCGAGTATTTTCTATTTATTTATTGAGAATATTTTTTATTGAATTAAGTAAATTTGTTAAATAATTTATTAATCATTCAATAATGGTGAATGTATATCTTTTTTTGTAAAAAAAAAAAGTAAATAACAATTTATTAATCGAATAAATATACTTCAAGCTCAACTTATTTTAATTGTATTCACCTCATGCATGCTTTTGTTCTTTGAATAATTTCCAATATTTAGAATTATTTGCAAAAAGCGAACTATACTGCATAAAATTACGTCATGGATGATACATTAGCTATCCTATGACAATGACAAAATATGTGATGAAGAACGAACCCCTTTGAATCACGCAACCCTCGTTAGATAGATAATAACGATTGCATATATTCACGTGTCCTAGGTTTACTAAAATTCCTCTAATTTTCCGCGACACATATGCCATATGCCCGATATTAACGTTTTTGCCCCTTATGTAAATGAGGACTAATGTTTCCGGAAAGGATTACGATTGTCAAGTACTAAAAGTCAAACGTTAATTATCATTAGTGAAAATTTATTAGCATCAGGTGGCAAAATAAAAATTAATTGGGACGTTTCCACGCTTTGATTAAAAACGCACTGTTAATGCACAAAATGACTATTCGGTCCGGTAATTATTCGTGTTTGCACAATTCATTATGTTTTACATACACTGGACCGTTTTCCCGAGTTCAATTTAGCCCTTTTGTTTTACTATTTACTCTGCTATTCGTGTGATCATTTTTGTGTCGACTGAACATTTTTATCGGCAAAATTGTTAGCTACTTTTGTCCAGTCTGAAACAAATTCTGACTTCAACAACATGTCATTAATAATATATCAATATCCATCTAATTTGTTACAAGATAAATATCATAATTTACAATTTCGGAAAATTTATTTCAAAGTCAACACATCGAAAAAAATGAGAACAGTTAACGTGGCGGCCCCTTATTCTAAGTGTATTAAAAACAAATTTGAACGAAAATTAATGGAAGACGTACTTTATTGAAGGGTATTATGAAAAAATGTACGACATTACGACTACAATAAAAAAAGGACGAATGGAAAATTCAAGTATAATCGTTGCGAAGGAAGCTTCAACGTTTTATTCATTAACAGCGTAAAATTTAGATGAAGCCAGGAGTGAGCCGCTTAAATAGACCTTTAGCAATGAATCATGCCTTTCAAGCCGTTAAGGCTAGGTGAATTGGCGGTGGCTACAAGCTCGTGGATAGATTACGACTTCTTTAAAAGACGAACGCAAAAGGACTGAAGCAAATCCACCCTCGTAAAAATATAAGCGAAAAAAAGACAAGCTGCGGCAATGATTCAACAATATCAAAAGCAATTTCGTTCGCGTTTTCACCAGTTTTCCCACTGTGAAACACGAATTATTACCGATGCAAGAATATAAATTTAGTTAATTAAATCAATTCAACGTAAATCATAAGCTGCAAGGATTGTGGAGGAAAGAGTTTAATTGGAATATTGCAGTGAAAAACGTTTATTCGTGATATAAAAGATTTAATTAATATTCATTCTAAGAGGATTTATCTACAACTGGTCACTTTTTCGTGTAAAAAAGGATGTACATTTAACCGATATTGAACGTCTGGTATTGAAACGGACTAAGATGTCTACTTTAGGAAAACTGTTAGATAGTCACCCAATGATATCTAGCTGCGGCTTTCTCATTGCACGAACTTATTCAATTAGTGCTAATGGAATTGTTAACGATAACTAAGATCAAATGTACAATTCAATTGTCATTTACAATTGTAGACTTGGAATACGAATTACGGTTTGAAACAGTTCGTCAAATGCGGTACATTCAAGTATTTTAAAACGAAAAAAAACGTAATATTATTATTTTGTAATTATTAAAATTTTAGAAAGTTTTTTTATAGATTGTAATGAGTTCATCACACAATTTTTTAGTATAAACATTTTTTTTTTTTTTTGAAATACTAATATACATTAAGAAAGTCCTGTAAATATAATGATAAAATATTAACTGTATATAACATTGAAGTTAAGTTTTAAACAGTGAAAACAATTAAGTTTGAATTTTTTTCAAAATTTGAGAAAGTGTTCCGTGAGGCGGAATTATCGTGTATCGATAATCATGAGAAATAGCTTCATATTTATACTACTTTTCAAATTTTTTAGTTTAAATATATAAAAAAGGTACCTTGTACCTTCCTTCAAACCTAAAGGAAATGGAACATAAATTTTTCTCAGCTCAAAATCCTTTCTATATTTAATCAGTTAACAATTGTAAGTCATAATTCTACACTTAACTAAAATATAACATTTAATTTTAGTTTCACGTCGTTCTATCAACTTCTGTATATTTTTAAACCTGACTGTACAACTCGCAAGCTATAACTCAACTTCAGCCTTAATTAAAGCCTGAAAATCGTATCTTACCTTCTGATATCAAGCCCGACGTAGCCGCTGTCGTTCCTCGCGACAATCCGCGCGGCGTCCAACGACGTTTTTACTGCGAGCGAATCAACATTTAACAATTCATCACGTTCGAACATTGACACGCACTTCAAGTGTCTGCGCAGTTCAGCGACGTGCCTTTGATCTCACTGGAGCACTTTCGAAAAGTCCTCCTACGAGGCCCCGGCGAGCCGCGCCGCGACCTATCTTCCCCTATCACGGTCTAACTGTGTCTCTGCACTTTATCTCGTCGCCCCGAGTGAAACGCTCAATCGCGTACTTTTCTCCACTTAAAAAGATTTCAGTTCCATAACGCCGTGTTGTTTTGTTGCAAAACCAAACGTCGCGCGCCTCGAATGACAACTTTCTGCCCGAAACACCGGCGTATCCTTTTACCAATCCGAACGTTCAATCCATCTTCAACTGCCCTCTCCCTACCAAAACTTTTCCACCGAAATTCTCCAATCCTGTCTAATCAGAAGTGTCCGATTCGGCCGAACCCCGTCGATCATCCTGACCTCTCGATCTTCCAGCTCCATCGCGTGTTTCCTAAGCGTCCTTGAACCGCACTTGGCAAAAGAAAAATCTCCTTGGTCCCGAGTCCCGTATTTCTTAGACAACGACGAGGAATGAGCGCGTAGGCGGGAATCGCGGAATTCCGGTGTTGGAGCACGACGTTGGACGGGTTGCCATTAGTGAAGGCGCGCTCGAAATGCACGCTTCGCCGGCGGTACGTGCGCTTTTATCGACGCCTGGTCTTGTGCGCGCGCGCTCGTGTAAACATACTAGGCCGGCGACACGGGCGACGCCGTGCTGCCGGGGGTTTGTGCACAGCCACCTCGGAGTATGTACGGGGCGCGTTCACCCACACCCGATAAGGCCGCGACAAACGCAGCCGCGATCGCCCGTCTCGCTCTCGCGTCCGTGGGCGCGCATGCATGCTCACGCACCTTGATATTTTTTTTACGACCATGTTTTCAGAGTCCTTGTTGTTTTCGTTTACTTTCGCCATCCTCGTCGAGCTTTCTCGAAAAAAAAACTCTTTTTGCATACATTATTTTGCCGCTTTGGAGCTTTAATTGTGGGTACACGTGGACCAATGACCCGGCCGCGACAAAGGGACTCCGATAATTCCTGAGCCACTTGTAAAACTTCGCTACTTCGTCTCCCCCCTCTCCCTCCCAGGGGTGCTGATTAAATTTACACACGCCGACAAGTGGGACAATAGCGTAAGTGCGATCGCACATGCCGGGTTCACGGGGAACGCAGTTGAAGAAGATGAAGTTTGCAGATGGTTTTGGGGATTTAAAAGGCCGAAATTCGAGCCTTTGTCTTCGTCGGTATGAGGCGGGATGAATCGAATTGATTGTAGGTGGGCGTAATGCTCGTGTTCGGGACACGCTTTCGACGGATTTTAGCTGAATATTAATTTAGTACTTTTGGTATAGATGTGCGTTTCGGGAAACGAAGGGAGAATGCGCTGAATAAAATTAAGTGGCGTATATTTTCATCGAGGTTTACAAAGATGGAGAAAAATGCGTGAAAAGATTTATGTTTGAGTGATTTTTGGAGAATTTTTAATGCTGAATTTAGGCAGAATTACCGTATCTTTTAATAAATATGATTTAGACAATAAAATATATTTTATTGAAAATACTTTTACAGTTTAAACAAAGATTAAAATGTTTAGTTTATCAGATAAAAACTTTTTCAGTGTAGCAGAGTACTTCCGAATCCGGAATATTACGTTTTACGTATGAAATGTCGATTGTGATAAATGTAAAATATAAAATTTAAATCTGAGTAAAAAAATTTTCAAACGAATTTCAAATTATGCTAAAAATAATGTGTTTAAATATAACTCAATACAATTTATATTATTGAATGCTTTCTGTTGGTACAGCATTAACGTTTCTAAGCGAGTCAGTGCATTGATCAACATTTGCGAACTATTACATTTATAATGGATTATGTCTCGCACATTAACTCGGGGACATCTCGAGAAAGCTGTCAGTTACGGTAAAATGTATAGATCTAGCGCCTAACAAACATTTATACTTGACTCTACATCATCTGCCAGTGAAAACTTGTATAATGTTCCTAAGTATAATGAATCTCAGTTCCACATTCACCTTCATTAATAGATGAACTACACTCACAAAAATCTTTAACTTCATTGAAGAATCACTAAGTTTTGCTATTATTTTCTTCGATTAAAACCTAATTTTACCCTGTCAAAACATTTTTTCTTGGTTTAATCACTTAGTATCTTGGATCAA
>JABFOV010003785.1:0-15403 GCA_022817685.1 Aradophagus sp. ZL-2020
CCTTCACACATTGTCGTGATTAACCGTACTTTTGAAAGAAAAATGCAAACAGACTTTGCAGAATAAATCGCAATTCAACTCTGTTAAAAAATATTCCTTTACATTATTTCTCTATGTTACGATTTAAAATGATTTAAATGGTAAATTTATAAATAAGTAAATAAAAATTAAAAAATGGTAAAATCATTGCAATGATACATAATAGTTGTATGGTTATGCTAAGTTAACATATATTATCCTCAAATACTGTATCAACAAAATGATTTAACATTACGAAAAATCGTAGTGTTACGTTCAATTGTAATAATATAAAATGATTGAAATTGCGGTGATCACATGATGATTGCGTATATTAATTTCTGTGACAGTTGCGAATTGGCGCTGTACAAAGAAAAGTCACCCATTTTCAACGGTTACCGTGAAATTTTTTCCAACAATTCTTTTTCATCCATATTGATCGTTGATTGAATATTAATTTAATTATCCTTGAAAGCGATTTGATTATCTCCCCCTTCATTTTTATATCATCTTCTTTATTTTACCAGTTTTTATTATAGACGTCAGTTACATTTTACAAACCCATAAAAGTGATTTATGAAATTTAACGCTACAGTCATTATAGCAATTGCTTGCAAAAAGATCCGCTGCTTTTTGGGTGCCGTCGCAAGAAGCGTATTGGCTTATGAAGCAACCATCTTAAAGTTAGGAATTTTTTACGCATTCAAATGCAAAACAGGAATAAACAATAAAAAAATAGTTTGACTTTATTAGGGAAATCATATTGTACAGTACAAATTATATGTTTCATACTGAAATAGATAGTACGCGCATCGTAAATTACAATATACATTGTGACAGGCGTGATGAATACATACGATCAAACTTAAAAACCGCAAAATTCCCTGAAACTGAATAAAGAAATCTAAACCCCATATTTTCGACGTATTTTATACAAATTTGTATTAAAAACTTACGAAAAGATATGACTAATTTTATTACAATGTAATTAACCCTTAATATAAATTACGTTTTTCAAATTATTTTGAAATCGTTTATCGTTTATAATAAAAATTATCGTCGACAATGACATATTGTTGTGGCGCTTTTATATAATTTGAGATAATATTTACCATTAGACGTATACCATATTACAACATGGTTTTCTCAGTTCGATGGTTTCATCCGCGTGACGAACACAGTTGTTACAATTTATAACCATATTAAAACATAGACTCTTGTCGCTAATATAAAATTGATTACTTGAGTGGCAAATCACAATTATACAAATTCAACATTTTTTTATTGTTGATATAGTATACATACATTTATATTTTTAACGCAGTTCCAGTTTAATTCAAAGTGTTCTAATTATCTGGTGAATTCAGCCGGATAATGTTTGTTAGAGGAAGGTAACCATACCTCTCTGAATTGGGTTGGTTAGTTTAACTGCTCAGACCTGTTTAGAGTTTTTCTTAATGCTGTGCAAAATTGCTAAATTGAAATCACATCGGGAAAACCATATTGTAAAGCATGGTATGCTATTAGTTAGTTCAACAAAATCATTTTGTTACATACAACCTGTAACTGATCATAATTTGGCGCAGCCGACCCGGCCCACCTGAGTTGTAGGTGTCGCTTTTTACATCACTGATCACGTTAATCTCTAAGCATATATTAACTTACAATATACATGTTCGAATTACTATTCGTATTCTATTGATTATAATAACAAATTAATACAATGGATTATACAATATGGTTTCCCATGTGCGTTTATAATTAAATTATATCCATTGTGACCAATGATTATAATAATCATTTGTGATCACAACAGAATGACTTTAAACAATACGGTGACTATTGAAAAAAGCAATCATTGCAAATACAGAAATTTCTCGGTGTAATTTCACTTCGTGAAATGTCTTAAAATGTTTGATGATCACAAAAATGCTACCCTAAATGGCTCGTAGCTTTCAACAATAAGCAAAGAGGAAAGCCTCGAGGATCAAAGAGAACTTGCCGAATTTTTCTTGATGCCTCGTAAACGCTGCATCCTCCAATAAAACCGGAAATAAAATCATCGACGGGGATCCCATAAAAATAAAACTTGGAGCTGAAGCAATCGTAAATGTTCATTCATATAGCACATTTCCATTGAGGCACGTCGATGCGTATCGCGGTGGTCTTTATAATTCTTTTATCGTGTTATAAGACAAAATTTTACATTCTCGCCGGCTTTATTATGTTTATAATAGCTACATGATACTTCTTCAATTTATGTAGATGCAACGACGAGGTAAAACACCGAAATTATTCCGAATCGTAACGCGTAATTACTTTTTCCATGATGCGATGGTGAACAAAATAATTAATTTAATTATTTTAATGATTTCAATTATTTATAAATCTCGATTATTATTTGTTAATGATTTCGATTAATTACTCGTGAAATGATTTAAATTTTAATTTTTATGATTGAAAATTATAATTTGCAATTTTAATGTTACAGTATAAGTCAGGTATTGTTTTAATTTTAATTTTTTTTAATCGACTTTTGTATAATCAGATGATAATAAGCGCGAACTAGAACTTTTTATTAATTACAAGCGCCAAGATGGCGTTAATTTAATACACCATAAAACGATGTCGAATGCACCAATCTATCAAAGGTCATTTGCATCATCGCTATAATTTTATCACTGCACTAATTTTTAATTTACTGCATCTGTTTTTAAAACTGCTACACACTAATCTTTAAAGCACTAATGTTTTCGCTTTAAGGTGACAATCAATATACGTAAATATTTTAGCTATTAATTGCTAAGAAAACGGTGTTTATTATCTATTAAACATATTTCATTTATTATTAATCGATTTTATTTTTAAGACACTTTTCCTTTACTAATGCTGGTAATTATTGAAATGGTAACAATAGTATATAAATCGCAAGAATGATAATAATGACTTGATATCCATTTTGAAATTCATTTACACAGTACGATTTACTGCCGGGTTCAAATTCGAACCAAGTTTAGGTTCCAGTCTGTAAGGTCAAAGAAATCGTTTTTTATTTCTATATTTTTTCTTGATATATTATTAATTCAAGGCAAAAAATATATAAAGAGTAACTTTTGGAAACTCTAAGTAATATGAAAAATATAAGCAGAGTTAGAAGCGATATGTGATTACAGCGTATAGGTACACTGTGAGCAAGGTATGTGCAGTTCGAGTGCTGGATAAAAAGAATGGCGAGAAAAAATGAAAAATAAATAAACAACGAGAAATCGAAGAAGTCCGAAGCATGTTATATGGCTCTGTAGCCGAATAGCTGTAAGTATCAATTTCGCACAAAATTTTCGAAATTCAATAACAATGGCATTTACAATAATAATCTAATTTTTCTCAAAACGACATTTTTTTCAATTTAGCGGATTGAGTGTAAGCACTCGGTAATATTATTTATCATGCATATGTATATTGTATATAACATTTTTTTACTGAAATTGGATCCGTTTATAAATTTCATTTCTCTACACTGTTGAAATTACAGTTATCTTTTTAGTTGCAAAATTGAAATTCTCTCAAAATTTGCCAATTCGATAATTTCATATCACTTTTTTTGTTTAAATAATACAAAATATAATCCTAAGTCGTAAGACATCTTTTTGTTTCAGACAATATCCGTCAATTCAGTATCCCGGTGCTGCAGATTTTATTTTTACGGTATGACCGTAAATAATAAATCTTTGGATTCAGGACACTTTGCGGAAAAATTAAAATTATATACTCGAATAATTAAAATGAGAAAAAAGACAAAAATTCTTCGATTTGCAAAAACATTAACCATTAACGTCCTGAAAAGATGCCCCACTTGTTCTGCCTAACTCTACTTAAAAAACCCTGATGCGCAAAAAAACGAATCCTATCAATTTCTACTTAAATGTTTGATAACGTTTAAATGAACCAATGTTTTTGTTTGCATTACTCTAAAATTCTGTAGTCCATTACTGCGCATCTTGTAGACAATGCACAGTAGATTTTCACTGGACTGCCTTGGAATAATGTGGCAACAAATGTATTTGACCCGAGTTTGTTAAAAATTCTAATAAACATTTTTAGAATTTTTTCTCCTTGCAAGGGTGGAATAATTATGAAATTTAAGAATGGCTACCTCGTTTTTGTCTTATTAAAAATTTATACATATGAAATATCTCATTTTTTCGACCTATAAACCAGACTGGACACTTAAACCGACATTCTGTCAATATTCTATTTGACGGATGTCTGTTTTATACATTGTGCTATTGGGAATAATTATTAATTGTATATCGAGTTATTATATTAGAAAAATACTGTCACTAGTTCAATTTTATTTTTTCCCTTTGTACACGTATTACATGAAGAAATATTACAAAAATATTTTCACTACAATTTGTATTTATTATTCGGCAATATATTTTGCAATATAACGAACATCATTATCGAAGCTATGTTATTTATTATCACCACATACGTTACAGGGACAAAAGTGTCTTAATTTATCACATCGATGACTTTTCAAGCAATTTTTTTTCGTATATCCATATGTTATTGAAACTGATACATAATTTTTAAGTGAATCCCCTCTTGTTTTACAGCCATCTTTTGAAAAAAAAAATTATGTTTTAGCAAAAGAAATTAAAATTAAATGAAGAAACAGAATAATATAAGGAAATATGTATATAATTTTTATAATATGGTTTTCTCAGCGCAGATAAAATTATATCATTAGTTCATTTCTAAGCATGCAGCAGTTCTTTTTTTTAAGTTCAGATTTGAAATTTTCAACTTAAAACCAAAAATTATCGAAAACAAAAAGTACACTATGTTGATTATTGCTTCTAGACATTAGCGCGTACTTTTCGTTACTCAAAATCATGTTGAATGAAATCATTGGCGTCTTAAATTTAGACACCGATAGCCAGTATTCCAATTATCAAGTATCTTTCAATTTCGAGCATCAAGTATTTTACTCCAAGTTGCAGATGTCATAATGAGAATCGTTTATTACATCTTTTTACAATTGTGCGAAAGTATCTCTTTGCAACCATGAATGATATGAGAAATGTAATTTAAATGTAGGATTATTATAATAAAACATTTTACGCACTAGAAGAAATTCAATACAGAATTTGCGAAAAAATTCTCATCGCCATGTTTTTTTTTTTTTTTTTCGAGTAACGTAACGAAGTTTTGTATAAACGATTTTTCGTTCAATTTTTTGTTCGTCCTTTGAAAATAATATTATACCGCCATGTTAGTTCGGTTAAGAGAATTGGTTCATTATGTAAGTTTCTTTTTCGTTAATAAAGCACAACGGTAATTTCGCACTTAGAAGACGCACATTGCGTCGTGAAATTGCACGTGCGGGTGTTTCTTTGTACATCCTCACACAGAGGATAGCACGTCGCGTCTCGTACGATTTGACTCGAACGCAGTTATGTATTAATACTAACATAAACGTATACTTTTCACGTCAAGTACATGCGAGCCTACAAGCGGAGGCCGGTGAAGATTCTCGCACCTTGTTGCTAAGTGATCCGTACGTCTCTCGCCACCAGTCGCCTGGCTTCTGCTCCTTTACAAATTTAAGCTGCCTGAACGACGTATACATCTCAATCGAAAATAGACAAACATTGATGCGCATTAATGTTGTTGCCGTACTTCTCCGCTATACCATATTCTCCAATAACTTTTTACAGAGTTACTTTTTTTTTCTTTTTTACAAACACGATAAATATGAAATTCGTTTGCGCATGTGAGTCACTGCTTGGACCCAAACGTATGCGATCGCACCATGTCGGCAGATATATTTCGACGGATTTTTTTAAACTTTCGATTTACAACTTGAAAGTTGCGAGATGTAATTATTGTGAGATTGTTTACTTTAGACTGTAAGCAATTTCGTAGAACTGAAATAGTTTGAAGCTCACTTCAAGCAAACGTGCTTCGAAGTTAACGAACTCGTCGCTAAACTTCAGAATATCAGTTAGGAAATTTGAGGTTACATTAGAGTTCACTACGCCTATATAATTGCAAATAAAATTTTAAATATATTTTGGAAATGTGCTTTTTTTAATGCTATGATATTTTATTACGTAGAGAGTTTGCTTGGGTAAATTATAAAAAGAATGGAAATCCCTACTAGAAAAAGTTAACTAAAAAATTACTTAAAATAAGGTAGCTTTTAAACTATTAAATTTTTTAATTTAAGTAGTTTTCAGATCAGTAGTCAACAGATTAAATATATTCAAAACAGTATAAACAAATGATTACTATGAGATATTATAAAAAAATATTCAAATTTAACGCAAAGAAACATTTAAGCTCTTAAAAAAAATCACATGATTAAAGATTTTAAATCATTAGAAAAACAGAAAAATCTTGACGATAAATATGTTTGAAAAACCATAATCAGTTGTTAAAGTATAGATTAATAGAAATCAAAATTGATTGGGTGAGAAATTTAAAAAAATCATTTCCGCTAATCAGAAAAATGTCGTTTCGAGAAAAACTGTTCAAAATTGCAATCCTTGATATTCTATCTTAGCTTGAATAAAACATGAAACTAACTATACATCAAGCAAATTTTGTAGTACATGATCATTTTATTATTGAACAAGTGTTTGGTCCACAAAATTATTCTCATCTACTTCATTACGGGAATATCTAATCAAAACTCAACCTAAAATTTAAAGTTCATTTTTATAATTTCAATATTGAAAAATATTCAAATTTATGACTCACCGTTATTACCAACTTAATGGAAAAGTGTTTCTATACAATAAATTGGAATTTGATGTAGGCGTATTCATTAAAAATATGAGAAATTCACCCATTTTTTCAATTTTCGAAGCTGTATAATACTGTAGCAATAACTACAATTGTAATTATTTGAAAACACGCATAATAATATCTTTAACGAATAATTGTATATTATGTAGGATCGAAAGACCTTCATGTGCAAGACTTAAAGCGTCACGACAAATTAGACGGAGTCCTGGGGGTGAATTTGGGTACCGGTTTATCTGCCGGCGGAGGACTTTCACTTCATCAGGAATTGATCATGACTATGCCTGGTATGAATGAACTAATTACATTAACATTATGCAACTACAAACTAATGCGTTCAATAAATTAATTTACGACCACTTACATCTTTAACTTTGACCGTGATGTAAATTATTCAACATAAATTCAAGATCAATTTTTATATACTATTCAGACCGTTTTCTCTCCAGAGTTAGTCTACTGTCCATTAAGATTATCACTATAATCTATCTCAATCGATCCACCAATTATCGATTATAATTGTCCACATTCTACATTGTTAAATTATGAGATTTTTTTTAACTCACATAAATTTTCGTGTGAAATAGTTCCTATTTACGAAAATATTCGTTATGTGCCAAATTTATCCTAAATGAATTCGTGTTTTTCAAAATTTTTTCTTTGTTGCATTTTTTTTCTAAAGATAATTTAAAAAAAGAGCATTATTACTCGATCCGAGATTTGAACACTGACTTCCAATAAAACAATTAATACACATTTAAACTTTAAAACAAAAATTTTGAAAATCGATATTGCATTTAGCTGGACTTATGCAATCAACAAATCATTAAGTAGTTGAGCGTTTTTAGTATAGCGAACTATAATAGAACTTTATTAAAAATCGAGAGTAAAAATGGAGTTCCGGGAGTGCAATTTTCACTCAATAACGGATGTCCAGTAGGTCCATACTTTAACGGAGTAACAAAATTGGGAGTGACGGCAAAAGTGTAAAATTGTATTTAACTGAGCATGCGCAGTGTGCTCTGCACATGCGTAAAATCCAAAGTCACTCCGTGATTGAGTGATATCTTACACCGTTAAACCTACACTGTACACTTCACGTTGAACTCCGAATATTTTTAACAGTGAACCTACTATAATAGAACCACCGTAAAACATGGAAAAAGCGGAATTATAAAAGATGTAATTGAAAATTTAATAATTTGTAAGATAATTAATAGTAAGACTATTAATTTCTTCATCTAATAGGGGGTGTTGCGTCAATTGGGCAAGGTGATGACAAGCCTGCGAAACAGAAACGTCATCGGACTCGGTTTACACCAGCGCAGCTTGGCGAACTTGAAAGGTGTTTTGGTAAAACACACTATCCAGATATATTTCTCAGGGAAGAAATCGCAATGCGAATCGGACTGACGGAAAGCAGAGTTCAAGTAAGTAATAAATAAGGTTTCATTTACTTACAAACCGAAGATAAACAGTAATACTGAGATAACTCTAACACTTTGCTACGATAATAAAAACAAGAAATATTCATCGGCCAAAATCCAAATACCGTTTTTTTTTGTCAAAAGTTAAACGTTTTTTTAATAATTGAGCTGAATTTAAGACAAAACATTATACAAAATTGACAACTTATCATTAAATATAATTTATTGACAAATCTTTCGATAAATACAAAATGCTCACATGTGACCGTCAGTTTTCGCTGATTTTTATTAATAATACAAATAAAAACGCGTGCATTTTTGTAATAAAATATCACATGGAAGATAAAGCAATTTCCCTCAATCGCCCCCTCCCCACTGCTCGTACACTTCATCGTAATAAATTCGAAATTTAAAACAGAATTTCCATTTCACTATTCGACTATGTTCACTTATTTTTATCTGTCAAAATGCCCGTCATTTCTTAAAGTATTTATCGAACATCTGTGATAATATTCAAATGTATACACTTTTCAACAAGAAAGTTGGTAATAAAAACTTCTTAACCGAATTCAAAATTTGAAATCAGACTCGATAAAGCAGTGGTTAAAATCGACCAAGATAATTATTAATTCCATTGAGAGGAAACTGCAATTTTCACTGGCAATTTCTTTTGCCTGAGAATCTTTAAAATATAAATTTAAATAGATTGAATATTTTAATTCAAAAAATCTATTCCAAAATGTTACCGTGGCTACTTCTTAATGACATAGCTAGACGTGAAAAGTTTTATTTCAACAAAAAGATTTCAATGAACACAAAAACAGAATCGTCTAAATTTGCACATAATATAACTATTGTCAAATTCTATAATTACATATGGTCCAAAGCAAAATGGTCAGTCATCATTAAAATAAATTAATAGATAATTCAATTAATGAATTTAAATTTGTGGAAATTGGATTCTAATCAACAAATCCACCAAAAAGGGGAACAATTTCTCGTACATCAGATTAAAATATTGCGTCAACTACTAGTTGCTCTGTTGGCGAATGAAAAATAAGATAAAATTATTATACGTATCAAGAACGTGAAACTACCTTAAAAAATTTAACCATCAAATAAAAATGTTTCTATATAAAAGTTAGTAGAGATCGTTTGAGTGTAGAACGCGTTTTCGGAAATTATACATACAAAGTATCCATTTAATTGTTTTCATTTGATATGTCGTAATTATACAACATCCTTATCAGACTTACCTTCGTATCAATTACAAAGGTCTACGGTGGCTTTTCGGATTAAAGCAAAACTTGGAGAGCTAAGCCCTCACTCTGCGGGGGATGCGAATTTTCATGGACTCGCAATCACTCCGCCGTGGCAGGACAACCACAAAAACCGTACATGCGATTTCTCCCCCGTACATTTGGTTTCGTAACATAGATCAAAGATTTCAAATAGTCTCAACGCTCGCACTTTGTCAAATCACTCGTACAATACTTTATCAAATTACTTGTAATCAGTACATTCTAATTAAAATTTTAACTTCGAGTTTTCTAATTTGCAAACCGTGACTATAAAGTGGTGGCAGTCCTTTTCACCGAGAGGAAAATTTTATTGGGATAATTACATTGCATTCTTTAGCCAAACGTACTAGTAAACGAATATATTGAATATTAAAAATAATATGATTATCATATGCAAAGTATTGAATTAAAAAATGTAAATATAATATTAACTCAAATAAGATATTTTAAAATATTAACGAAATGGGTGATCGAACATTTGTAGTTTAGTAATGCAAAGTAAATTCAATTAAAATCATTCTGGTGTACATGACCAGCTTGTATTCAGCAATGTTCTGTTAAATTCGTCAATAATTGTGTTATCGCATTTAACATTATTCATTATTTTTCATATTGCAAAAGCTGGTGTGTTGTTTATGGTAATCCGGTCGTTGAAAATCATTAAATACGTTACTTAATATTGATATTTCTTATGTGTACATATTTTATTATTTTTTTAAGTATATTAGTAGGAATCAGTAAATAAACTACTAATTTTAAGTAATTTTACTTTTTACTGAAAGATATTCATTACTTTTTTTGAAGAAATCACTAATGTTTAAAAGTTACATCTATTAATAAACATAATAATATACATATCAATATACATTTATAAATGTATTTTTTGTTTTACTAGGGGAATGATTTAGTAATTTTCTTATTTGGAAAAAGTTCATCCACACTTTACTAACTGAGATCGTAATTTTTACCTAATATTTTACTCTTTATAAAATTTCATTTTTTTTATCTTGATTCTTCAAAACTGTAGACAATTTATTTCCCTCGTGGCACATCAATAGTGACGTTATTTCAGTTTACTGACGGCACGTTGCAGAAAAATTGAGCTAATAGAATTTCATGAATATTTTATTCTTAACCCAAAGCGTCAGTCTGGGCGCGCTCCAGCATATGAAATACATTTCTTCAAAAAAAGGAACGTTTTCTCACAATTACTCTAACAAATGCTATCGACATGGCCGCTTATCGCAAGTTCAAGAACGTTAAACTGTCATACGACCCAAATAAAATCAATACTCTCGTGAATTAAAACAATCATTTTTCATTTGATTAAAAGGTGAAATATTTTATGGCATTGTGCAGGACCAATGATAGTTTTTCATCAAAAAACAACCGTGTGAACTTACTTTGATGTCAAGCCAGCGTTTATTGGCAATCGATAGATGTAAATAAAACGAAAAAAAAATAGAGTAAACATTTAATCGATAACCTGTTATAAATTAAATGATATTTCAATCAAAATTTTGTCGAGAGAAACATTGGCCGTATTCGAATTTAAATTGTTCTTTTCCTCTCTTAGTAAAACATCGGACCAAAAAGGTGAAAATGAACATTGTTATTTATCGCAATCTGTCCTTTTCTGCTTAGCTGTGTTTAATCAATATTTTTGATACGCTAATAGAAAATATTTTTGCAATAATCAACAGTAGATCAATTATTAACATTTATAAAAATAGTAAACATCAAGTGTATTTTCAGAACATAGATTTCTCATTATCTCGTACAATATTTTAAAAATCATTTTACGTGTGGGTTGATCTGACATTTTGAACATTTTACTGAAATTGATTTACATGTCATAATCAACGGCATGAACGACTGATTGATTTTATCCAAACCACAGATTACTTATTCAGTAATTCCTTTAGGTAAATGCAATTTATTCGTTTGAAAAAAAGATGTCATGTACTGAAATGTACTGACTATTTCAGTATTTTTAACCATAACGACTTATTAGTGAAGTTTGAACGAACAACTTGTGTAGATAAAATCATTCAGTTGATTCAACGACTCTATATATAAGACAACCCACGCAAAAAGCTGTTACGAAAAATGTTTGCTCGGGACCTTTATTCTACCATTTGGACCGCAATTGCATTTATCGGTCTTATGGTGATTCCATGAGTTCAGAGTCACGAAATGAGAATATCTTAATACATAATTAAATTAATATATGTATCATTCAGGTTTTGAAATAAATTCCCATAATATATATTAATATAATTATTGAATACCAATATTCTTGAATCGAAGGAAATCAATTTTAAAAACGATCATCTAATATAGTGCCTGAAAATCTAAAATACAGCGTCACTTTCCAAAACTAAAAATTGGAAATCCGAATTACCAGCTTTTATGTTGATATACATTATTTATTTGTACATTTGCTAAATTTTTCTATTGCAAGTGCACGTAACGTAAAGTGTAATTTTTGGCGTGGAATAAGAAAAATGTACTATTATTTTCATTATATCTCTGCCGAGAAAGTTTCGCGTTACAGTTTACGTTCGCGCCCGACGGGACTTAACAGCACGCGAGCGCATTTTCGTGAGTTGGAAAATTTTGATCGATAATTGTCGTTCTCCGCTCGGCGCGCGAGGCGTTTGCGCGGCCATTCTCCCCACTGTGTCCTCGTATCTTTTTACTTAAGGCCATGACCAAGGGTCGATTACCAGCATTGTAAATTTCTCAAAATACAGCTCTACAAATATGCCGACGACATCCCCGTGAAAGTTATTTCAACTAAATTGATCACTTCGGATTAATTAATATTAATTTACCCACGATTTTTTAATCAATATAAAAATTATTATATCAACATTATATATAAAAGTTATTATATCAACAAACATTTACGTAATTCCAACGCGACTGATAATAAAACCTTTATAGCTTTATGACTCTACAGTAGTTCTGTTTTATCGACGGTACTTCACCGTTTCGTCAACATGAAAAATTACATAAAAAAATTTTACGTTAATGTAAAAACTTTTTTTTTTCTGTTTTGGAGTACTTAATATCTAAACAATTTATATTTGGCGTAATCTTATCCGAAATAAAATAAAGTTTTCAAAAGGAAACATTGGTTACGCTAACCTCAAACTTTTGTTACCAATAGATCAAAGTCATACTACCTCCATAAATATGTAAATTACTGTTTACATTGTAATTTCTACAATCTTTATTTATTTGTAAATTGATACAATACCAATTTATTTGCAAATTGGTATTGTATCAGAATATAATTATATCCTCGTTACATTTTTTTCTCAAAACTAAAACAAATTAAACCAAATATGAATATACCAAAATTCATAAAAAAAATAACGGAATTCAAATTTTCTCTCTTTCCAGTTATTACTTTTTTCTGTTGAATCAACTATGATTTTTCTCAGTGTATACACTATAAGTTTTTTTTTTAATTTCAAAGTATATATAAAAGCTTAAAATTACAGTTAAACTTTAAGTAGCCATCTTATACATCTGGAATACATCAATTCCATCGGTCAGACCTTAAACTTAAACTTCAATTTAACACTCTACAACTCAAACCGTACACTTTGTTGATAGTGTAAATAAATTTGTCGTGCCGATACAAGGCCAGATGAAACATGAAGCCATACTACTACGCGCGAGAAACATTATTCGCGAAATGAATATCAGTCTGGAATATCGTTGGCAATTCTCGCGGTGGGAATTCAACTAGCGTTTGGCGTGGCAGGGCGCCCGGGCGATCTGCATACATTTGAAAAGGAAGGAAATCCGCGCGCGAGTTTGACGGCTTGATAGCCGGGCCTTTGCCGTAAATGCGGGCGTTTTTCAAATTGACGAGCGAAAGAAAAAGGAGAAAAAAAAGAAAAAAGAGCGAAGGTCTAAGGCGGCTTTGGCGTGACGGCGATCGAAGTTGAAAAGAAAGAGGTGCGCATCGCGGCGGCGGCGGCGGCGGCGGCGGCGGGAAGGTGGAGGCGGAAGTCGACGTGGAGGTGCGGAGGCGTCCGTGGAAAAAGGACGTTAATTGAAAGCTGCTTCCTCGGAGAATGGAAGGCCGAGGGTGAGAGGGCTGGCTCTCTCACGTGGAAACAGATGGATAGACGGAAAGCAAGGAGACACGCGGAAACGGTTTCCAGGGCAACGCGTCATCACACTCATTGCTCGGCGTCGCCCTGTCGGACCTCCGCCGGGGTAAACCGACGCCAATCCCGCGCCAGCTCGGGCGCCGGCGCGCTACTTGAGACCGCGTTACGCTTATCGAGCGAGCAGTTATGCACGCTACGAGTGTTCCGGCTGCTCGCTTGGCGTAGCTGCCGGAACCACCGCCGGCTCGCGCTCAAACGCCAGGAGGAGGGCGTCGATCCGCGGTAGCCATTGAAAAATCCAACACTCGACGGCTACTCGCGCCCAAAATTTACTCGCGCGACCATTCAGCCGCGGCTACGGCAGGAGCATCGATTCCAAAGCCGCGAGCCTAAATCGATTGATGGGCAAATTGAAAACCCGCGCAGAAGAACAACCGGGACCCGTCCAATTAATGGATGTATCAAACATTCGCAAATTATGCATTATTGTAAATTCAATTGAAAGAAAAGTTAACAATCTTGACGAACGATTCGTGCAAAAAGTTACCAACGTTCTTTTATTGATGAATTCGAAATTGAATAATTTTTAAGTGAAATTTGTCGTTATTTTCTTCGCCAATCTTGGAAATATATGTCTCTTTATTTTGTCACACTATTTTAACTTTCAAAATTTGTATTTTGTTACAACAATCGAATTCAAAATCGATATTAGATTTGCTTGACAAGTATTAAACTAGTCACCGGATCAGAATTCAAGTTTTAAATACATTTAAAAAATTAACTCTTTACTCTTCGGATCGCGAAGTCACAATGTTAATGTTCAAACCGGTCTTTTTGTATTAAATTGTAATGGACTGGAAGCCATTAGAGGCGTAGAGGCAACGCCATATTTTTAGATATATTATTCTTATTCCATAATATAACAACTCTAACACTTAAACTTAAAAAGTCGTCCAAAAATATATCGGTCCTCCAAAGGTTAAAGAATTATCTTGAAGAATCATTTTAATTATTATTTAATGATATAAATTAATAAGACACTCGGTTTCTGACTCTCAACTTAAAGGATTACCTCAAATATTTTGTGCTGTTTATAAATACTTTCAGTTAAATCAATGTTATATTATTATAAAACTCTGTTTGCATATTCCATTACATTCTGTAAGCAAACATTCACTCCATCGCAATGGCCGATAAACAGAAAAATTAATAACTTAACATTATTTGAAATCTAAATATTTATGAATTGTTGTGAACGTTTATAAAATATTCATAAAGCACTCTGTCGTTCTGTTGGGGTACACTGAGAAAAATACATTTGGGAACATGCAACTGTCGTTGATCAAGTAAGTTCAGTTGAGGAAACAGTAATTCCACTACAGTTTTACAGCTCTGAGTTACGTTTATTGTAACTATAGTAAATCTAACAGAATGTATCTGTAGCGCATATTTTAACTGCACAGCGAAAAGAAGTGTCTTATTTGAAAACACTTTTACTAAAAAAAAAAAAAAAAAAAAAAAAAAAAAAAAAAAAAAAAATTATTTTTAAAAAAAAAACATTTAACAAAAAAACAAAAAACACAGCAGGTGGGTGCTAAATAATATATAGTGTGAGAGACGTTCTTTATATTATAAAAAAAATAGAAAAATAACTATGTCTGATATATCATTGCGCATCGCGCTCGTTGTCATCATCTGCTAGCTGTTGTAT